>DWHP01008925.1:0-10387 GCA_018247895.1 Parnassius honrathi | reverse complement strand
TCTGTTTTAATACAAATGTCAAATACATCGCGCGAAGATAAAAACAAGCCACCTAAGTTTCTTAAAGTTATCAACCTATAAAAACTTAGTTTTTTATTACTCATCAAAGCGCTGCAACATATTTGACATTTAATTTTTTTAACCATTTTTTTAACGACCCACCCTGATACATACCCGACAATTTGCTGTGAGATCTCACTTATATTTTTTTCTTCATCTAATAACGTTGACATCGTTCGTCCTCAGCTGATTGCGATTCATTTGTCGTTGATTCAGCAAACTGATGCTGGTCGCGGAATCCTGGTGTGGTCACATTAATTGTTTCAAGAGCTGATACGCAACTCAATATTGAATAATTGTTTATAGGCAAGCAATTTCCCGTAAAACTGCTGCGTAGTTCCAAGTGGCAAAGTGTTTTTTTTTTATATATACCATGAAATTGCTCGGTAGTAGGATTATTATTGTGCACGCCGTGTTGCCTGATAAGTCCAAAAAAAGTTCGATATGGTCTTGACTGAATCTGTACGTAGACAAGTAATTCATGACTTTATTTTGTTGAATCAATTCTGTGTATAGGTATTTCAAACTCTGAATGTCTGTCAAAAAACCAAGAAATCTCATTTTGCATTTAGCTTTCGTGACTAGTGTTTTACTAATATTTATTTTTATTCCCTTTCCTCTGATAATTCTAACTTTATTGTAAATTGTTGGCGACTTTGTGTAAGCTTCTGCTTTATCCAGAAAATTAAATATCTCGTTTTCATTTTCTACACTAAGTGGTTGTTTGAGTCCTTGTTTATAAGTGGTCGAATTAAAGATATCAAACAAATAGTTAAACGTTTCGATAAATTGTACAGTAGCTTCAACGTTCTTAAACTTGTTTCCAGTTAGCATTTCTGAACATAAGATCAGCGCTTTTACTACACTTCGACTCAATAATTGAGTTGCAAGGTTAACTTTCATTATTTGATTCCTGAAAGAAATATGACATACTGTCAGTTTGTTTGCAATCTTAAAGCTCTCTTTTTCTTGAAGTTTTTACAATCTGACTAGATACAGCCATGCAACTCATTCGCCGTTACTAAACAAAACTTTTTTTGACTCGTGACGTATTCCTCACTAGCTTAAGCATATGACGCGCATCGAAAAAAACAGGAACTCTTTTGTTCCTGCGTGTTGGATGAGGAAAAGTGGTTTTTAAGTTATCAATGTCTTGAAAATTGCAACCTAGAAGTTCAGCTGCTGCTACGTTTGCTGAACAACCATCAAACGTCAGTGCAACTATATCGACACCAACGTCGTAACACTTAATTATACACATTTGTATTAAGCTGGCACGTTGTTAAGCTCGTAGGCTATATTTAAAAAAAACTCAAAGGAATTTTCCAGTTTTCAGTATTCGAAACTAGCATAAAAACGTAAACTTCAGTTGCAATTTCATCTTTTTGACCTAAGCCTTCATATACAAGTCTCATAGTCTTACGACCATTTCAGGTTGTCCTTTGGCGTATCGATCGTCTACGACGAATGTTGCTATAACCGGATTCTGGTCAGATTTTCTACAGAGTTTTTCAAATGCCTGTTGAGTAAATCCAGGGGTGACATCACTTTTTTCATACCACTTGACTATAGTACGTGGATGCGGTAACGTATTTTTACATTTAGCCCTTACGTACTTAGAGGCAGCCGGTGAATAGTAATGTAAGGTTGCGCAGAATTTTTTCACGGATAGCACTGTTATTCTCCTTCTTTTGGAAATTGCAAGCAAGAAATCGTTGTTTGTTTATTCAGCCTTCTGTGTCAATTCATTGAAATTTTCTTTGTTGAAATACCTTTTGGTTTTTAAAGACTTCACTAATTCTCGCTGGGAAGTATTCTTAAATTTTAAATACTTGTTTTGCTTCTTCAGTTTTATAATTTCTCTTTTGCATTTTTCTCTTTTACTTTTTTAATCCTCAATTTTTTTTGAGATAAATTTTTCTCGGTGTGTCGAAAATAGAGTCCGTGTCTGACACGTATACATCGTGTATAGGTCAACTAGGTACAGTTTCTTTATTTAGGTCAGCGCCCAAATCTTGTTAAGTGCGGCGACAAACTGGTATAGCTTGAAATTTTTTTTCGTCCAAGTGCCGTCAAATAAAAATCATTTTCCATAAAATGTGCAGAGCAAACTCGACTAAATTGCGTAGGTAACCACTCCTTATCTCCTGGTCTTTATATTACCTTTGTCCAATTTTCTTTGCAACGTGGGTCTTATGGAAATCTAAAAAATAGAAAACTAATTAAAAAAATACTTTCATTATTTAAGTTCTGTTTTATTACAATATTAGTTAAATACTATTTTGAGCAAAATTTGGGAACCCTGGCGTAACAGAACGTACAAAAAACATAGTCAAAATAGGGACGACTTCCTTATCGAATACCAAGTGTAATTTCAAAGTTTAACCCTTTCACAATTTTAATCGAATTTTCTGTTCGTCGAATGTTTAATACCTTATAATTAAATTATGTTTAATTAATTACTATTCTTACACTTATATTTAAATTAAAATACGAAATCAAAAAAAAACTCTGCAAAATATTATCTACTATTTTTACACCGACCAAATAATTTAATTTTAAACCATATCTGCCGACGCTACTACGGTATTTCCGTCTGTTTATGTCCATTTTAAGATGATCCCTTTGTAAACCGCTTCCTTGGACCATCCGAGTATGTAACTAAATTGGCGGTATTTTCTGACATCGGAATAAAATAAATTAAAAATAAAATAAAATATAGATACTTCGAGTGAAATGTTACACCTTGGGCTTTATTTGTGTTTCTAGAATTATTATTGCACTTTCGAATGGCACAAGATGGCATTCTAAGAGTTTTTTTTAGTGAAATCAGCGCGTTAGTTCCAATGTGCAACGTCTGGCTATCAACGCCGCACAAACGGGGACTGATTCGGTCGGATTCGGTCCCCAGATCTTCGGTCTGAGTCGGATGCCTGTTTGTTGTTGCATTAATGATAACGTATAACCTTGTGGTGGCGGTGTAAGAACACCGGCTGCCCATATCGCCCCGCGGGTGTCGCGAGAGGCGGCAGAGGAAAACTGAAGCAAGAGGTGGGCAGCAGCATCTTCATGATAACTGCTCAAAATAATTAAACAACTGCGGCTGCCAACCCGGTGGCCAAGCGTGGCCAATATGACGAAATCCCTCCATGAAGACATCTATGAGGGTGGCTTATGTCCACTAGTGGATGGATGAGTAATGATATTGTAATGTTGTATAAATAAATGTATTCATGTAGTACAATAATAATAATTATTATAATTATCATCTTTATTCAGGCAATTTACGCCCATAACCAGTAAAATAAATTAATTTAAAATCAGTCTCCACAGTTTTAGAAATAAATAAATCAATGTCAATTCAAAATAACAATTTTAAAATAATAAATCCAACAGTCAGTTTAAATACACAGTAATGTCAGTATATAAAATAATATAATCAAAATAAAATTAAAATAAAATCAAGCATCAAAAATGTATTATGTAGCTTTAAATAGAGATTTTTTATAGAATGGGTGTGACAAACGAGCATAAATTCCACCTGATGGTATTTGGATGCTGTGGCCCATACACATCTACATTTATCCTCGATTAAGAATCAAAACGCAGAAACGTTGTCACCCCTGAGGACTAAAATGGAGTGCCTCGTTTCTAGTAAAAAAGGGTCTCTGGATCTCTACACTCACCACACAAAACACAGCAGTACTAAGACGCTATTTTACGCTGGTATTGTGTGAGAGCGTGGTCCTGCCCCGGTCGGGCCGACCCGTTCATGCTACAACCGTAATATAGCTGCAGCGTCGCTCTAGCACGCACAATGTTGATGTTTTCTTTTTCTTTCTTTCTTTATCTTTGGGAACTATTCAGGCTGTTACTTTACTTATTCTTTGTTTTGTTTTCAGGTAATCCTGGGCATGGGCTACACGGAAAATGTAGATATCTGGTCCGTGGGCTGCATCATGGGCGAGATGATTCGCGGCGGCGTGCTCTTCCCCGGTACAGATCACATTGATCAATGGAATAAAATTATAGGTAAGAGCAATCCCCTTGAATTGTATTTATACGCTTATCTCGGCAGTTTCATATTCATAAATACTCATATAAATAAATATAAATACTTTAACACGGTGTAGGGATATTTTTAATAACGTTGGTCAACTTAAAAAGTACTGGCGAATTTAAAATGATTTTAAAATATCAAATTGTTCATCATTTATTCCAAATTGATTCAAAATTAAAATAACGAATTGAAAGACGAATTTTGTACTTATGGAAATTATTATTTTTTTCCTTCTTGAAAATCGCTATTTAAATATCTTTTTGATTCAACTTTGGTTGTGTTTAAGGGCCTAGTATTGTAAAAATTAGTGTTCTCGCAAAAATTTACAGCAAACAAATATTTTTTATAGTGATTAAAATAGGAAAAAGTGAAACATATTTTACATTTGTTTAAAGTGTTGTTCGAGATTTTCGAAACAGTTTTTAATTTTATTTTGGTGTTTAAATTAATAGCTCTATTAGGCGTTAAACATGCCTATGTTTAGGTTTCATGCGTAAAAGGTCTTATTAAAGCCTCTGCTATGTACAAACAATAACAATATCGAGAAAAGTATTCAGATCACATTTATTCCCATATATTCGACAATAATCAAATCTGGTTACTTTTTTAGAAATGCTTTTTCTTATTTGAAGGGTTCAAAAAGTTGTAATTTTATGAATTTTATACTACGAATAAAAGTATAAATGAAGCAAAGTCGTTCTTAAAACCACATAAAATAGAACTGTTTTCAAGTAAATTAGAAATAAATGAAACTTAAAAAAATATTTTTTTGTACTTGTTACCTATATACCATTTATAAACAAGAAACGCGTGAAAAACCACTACTGTACTCTAAGGGTATTATAATGTCCAAAATTATTTTATATCCATTTTCGTGACAAGCCGTATCACGTACATATCATATATGTCTCGACGACATTAAGATGGTGTATAATAATATTGTGAAATGTAATTAATGCAATTAAAGCTCCTTTCAGACTATGCTATAGTATAATATATAACAGCTATAATAAAAGCTAACATCTCACTCACTAGTAAAAGCAGCTTTCAGACTACGCTATAAGATAATAGCATATAGTATATAGCTCAGATAGATAGCTAGATATTGTTGTGCTATGAGTTATATACTATATGCTATTATCTTATAGCGTAGTCTGAAAGCTGCTTTTACTAGTGAGTGAGATGTTAGCTTTTGTTGAAAATAAAATAAATATTATGAATGAGAAAAGTTAACTGCGTGTATGTATGACGTCTTTTTCTGCGGAAAAAATTGAAAGTGCAAAGAGATTACTATTCGATTCGGTGCCTACCTCAAAGAAAAAGATATATCTAAAGAAGAATGGATGCTCGAAGCGAGATTTATTTGATGTTGTAAGTCTTATTAAAGTGTCTGATCCGGATTTAGTTCCCACTTTTTGTTTTGTTGTCCTACTACTTTGTTTAGTTAATACTTGCGAGAGACTTACAGAAACAACCTCCTATTCATTTTGACACATTGATCCGACAAAACTATTAAAGGATTTGCTTGTTGTGTAAAATGAATTAAGGACAATAAAGGAGTTGTTTCGGACGCAGAGCAAAATACAACGCATAGTGAAGCCGACCGTAGTCAGTTATTGTCGAGAGCTAGTTGTGTGTTGTGTCGCTGGGAGAGAACTGGCGCTGCGCTCGCGCCGCCCGTGCCTCGTGTGCGCAGCGCGGCTTCCAACGTGAGCACACGACTGCGCTGGTGCCTGTGCGAGTGCGTCGACCGGGTGGCCTTACAGATACGCACCGTCAAGTGATGTCTACGCCGACAGGCGCTGCTAATACTTTTGCTAACACCTTTGCGAATCTAATAACTACCGATAAGCAATGGTAAGTTGAGAAGCCGAAAGAACACTGAGTCTTAATTCAACAAAAGAGACTAAAAATCGCTATAACACATTAGAAGGCAAAGCACGGAATACAGGCAGCGAAAAGTACAGGTACCACTGTTCATCAATAATGTTAACCGAAGTACATCTGAGTGACACATTGTTGATTATATATTAGAAAATACTCAATTTAGTGTCACTTTACAAAAGATTGAAGCGAAGGTACAGAGGCAGTATAGTTCTTATAAGATGCAAGTACCTACAGTGAAGCTCTCGCTGTTTATAAAAGTCACTTTATGGCCTGAGGGTATAACAGTTAGAAAGATTTTTGAATTTAAGAACAAAGAAAAATGGATTAAAGAATAAACCGAACTAAGTTTGTATCGAAGTGCTTGTAAATTTTAACTGCTATTTACTTAAGAGCTCCGTCGTGTACGTTCAAACGTTGTGTCGAACGGCAGACTTTTTAACCTAACGACATTCCATACCTAGGGGAAATAGATCAGAATTTTCTGAACACCGGGAAATGTTCAGTGGATACTATGTCCGGTAGGCTGAAGGGCAGATCGTATGGCGACGTGGCTCTTTAACGTAAAAATGTTTTCCCATTGGTTTCGATCGTGGACTGTAATAGTAAGATAGTGGCTGTGAAGGTAATGTTTGATATGCCAACGGATAGACCTGACAATTTTGAACCATTTGTAAATTGCCTCGGTAAGATTGGTGCTATCATAGAGACGATTTCAACGCTGATCCAGACGCTTTGTTTGACGATGAGCTTCTGAAGATCTTTATAGTAGACATAGAATGATTGGGGCTAGGTTCAGGTACATATACATTCCTTCGTAACGCTTATGAAACTACGTCATGGTTGGACCATGTCATCACTACTGAAGTCGCAAAAGATACTATTCTGGGCGCAAGTTTACGCTATGAGGTGTCATGTTCCGATCATTTTGCGTTCGAATTATTATGTGTATTTTGGTACCTAAAATACAATTATGAGGCTCAGCTCAGTGCAGGATACAGCTGTCTAGGGTGAGAGAAGACAGCAGGTAGATAGCCATCTATATATCTGCTTAACTAAGTTGCGTGATGTCGCTTTTCCATGCAAGTTTCAAAACCGCGCAGATAAAACGTATGATATTTTAGATCATGGACAAATAATTGATAAATTTTATTATAACGTAGTAAGCGTGCTCATAGAAGCTGCGGTAGTATGCTCTAAAAATTTTATAAGCATAAACAAGAATAGAAGGCACGTGACAGGCTGGAATAAACACTGCAAAAAGGCACATGAGGAAGCTAGGCTTCGGTTCCATGAGTAAGTCGCCCAAAGTCCAACTACGTCTGGTCAAGTCTATGAACGAATACGAGACTCGCGAAGCTTGTTTAAAAGTCGGTACGAGTGCTGTAAGAATAGTGAAACCCTGATAAAAGTAGACATTTCTTGCATCAAAGCATGCCACAAAAAACTTTAGTAAATTTTGAAAGAAGCCGAGTGTTCCAGTGAGTGTAGAGAGGGTTAGTGACGCCGAATAAGTTGCCAATTTATTCAGGGAGCATTCTGGATGCATTCTACATTGGGACCTATGAAGGCAGAGGTAGGAGATACTTGCTCGGCGAAAGCGGTTGTTCGAATCACTGCAGAACAGGTTGCTGAGGTTGTTAGTGACATGAAGTGAGGAAAATCCCTTACTCAGCATAGAACACCTGTAAAATGTAGGTGTCCATATTTCGTGGGTGTTCGACATGTTGTTTACTTTCTGCCATTCTTACTGCCTGAAGCTGTAATGAAAAAGGGAGACGGGTCCAAATTAAGTCATTACAGGCCTATTTCACTCGCAACAGTAATTGCTAAGGTTCTTGACTGTCTCATTGATATTCAGTTCGGACAACATCTTCAGTTCCATGACGCGCAGATTGAATTTCGTCCCAGTTTATTAACCGAAATGATCTCAAGCATACCGTCCAGTACTACACTGACAAAAGCACACCTGTCTGATCTATCCAAAGCATTTGACTAAATTGCATATAACAGGTTGTGGCAAAAGTTTATGTTATTGATATGATATTGACATTCTTAGTTGATGACACAACTTAGATTTTTAATATGATAATACAACAATAACTAACGTTAATGACACCTGATTATTACAACTGTAAAGGAACATGACCGCACCTAGCTCATAGCGCCTGGAATCATCATAGACCAAGTCTGATCTGATAGACTCGATTTATTGGCGCTGCGAAAATATTGCGTCCCTATGCTATTTCTATCGCATTAACCTAGAGTGTTCTGAGGAATTTTACGGATTAATTCCAGCCGCCAAATTTTACCACCGCACATCGCACCAAAACTCATGTTACCGTCCACATCCTTCGATCCACGTCCATCCATCCGCATTTATCCATCCACATCTAACCACCCACATCTATCCACCCACATCCAACCATCCAAATCCATCCATCCACATCCATCCATCCACATTCATCCTACCACATCCATCCATCCACATCCATCCATCCACATCCATCCTACCACATCCATCCATCCACATCCATCCATCCATGCATATCTATCCGCATCTATCCATCCACATCCTTCTATCCACATCCTTCCATCCACATACTTCCATCCACATCTATCTATCCACATCCATCCATCCACATCTATCCAACCACATCCTTCAATCCACATCTATCTATCCACATCTACCCATCAATCCATCCATCCATCCATCTATCTTGATGCTTAGCTGTCGACTACTGCGCGATTTACTAGGAGTTTCTTACTCGCATGACTTCTTTGTGAAATCGCTTATCACTGGCGATTTTCTCAAACCTTATACTTAGGGACCTTTAAGAAACTAGCTTACTCTTTTTTAAAAGGCTGACAGCGCAACTGCAATTACCCTGGTGTTGCACGCTCGTACACACTAACGCACGGTCGTTTGAACCCTCTTCTAAAATAACTTACTTGTATAAAAAGCGTTTGTGTGATGCAGAGCAACTGGGCACTCCGTCTGCGGCGTTCATGGCGCGGCTGCAGCCCACGGTGCGCAACTACGTGGAGAACCGGCCGCGCTACGCCGGCTACAGCTTTGAGCGCCTCTTCCCCGACATACTCTTCCCCAGCGACAGCAACGAGCACAACCGCCTCAAGGTATATCCTCAAGCTATAGGCCGGAACGTCACGGCACGCAACTGACTTGATATGGATCCCTCTGATATCGCTGAAATTGATGTTTATTTAAGAGAAGTTTAGCGGTGAAGAAAAAAATTGTAAGAATCTTTAAGGAGAATGATGCAACTACATTATAGTTGTAGCACCAATGGATCGGCTCGACCGGGGTAGGACCACCCTTTCACTGAATATCAGCGTAAAATAGCAGATTAATACTACTGTTTCGTATGATGAGTGTAGAACACCGGAGACCCGTTTTACTGGAAACGAGGCATTTAATTTTAATGAAATGCTTCGTTTCCAGTAAAACGGGTCTCCGGTGTCAACTGTGAGGACTGAGGTCCTCACAGTTGACAACGCATATGTATTTTGATTCGTAATTGAAGATGGATGTGGATGTCTATGTCAACCACTTACAATCGGATGGACTGTAAGCTCGCTTTTCGTCTGTTATCTAATATATTTATATCATTGTTATTATAATTTTTATTGCGCAGGCATCGCAGGCGCGGGACCTGCTGTCGCGCATGCTGGTCATCGACCCCGAGCGCCGCATCTCGGTGGACGAGGCGCTGCTGCACCCTTACATCAACGTCTGGTACGACGAGGGCGAGGTCAACGCGGTCAGTGCCCCCACACTCATACACTCTAGTGCATTGCAACGTGCTACTGTGTCGCAGCGCAGACTCGCATTGACCCCTAATGCTAACATCAGATAACATTTTTAAGACTATAGGATGTTCAACATGATCAAACTCTTTACTGAAATTTTGTCGGTTCCAATACTTGTTTTCGTGTTATGTACCTTTAAATGTGTTTTGCGATCAAACTCAATTTATAAATTAAACAACTATGATCTGAGTTATGGTTGACATAATAATATGTGGTGCGTGTTGTTGCAGCCGGCGCCCGCGTCGTACGACCACTCGGTGGACGAGCGCGAGCACACGGTGGAGCAGTGGAAGCAGCTCATCTACCAGGAGGTGGTGGAGTACGCGGCACCGCCCCCCACCCCCGCGCACCCGCCGCCGCCCGACCACACGCAGCCCGCGCTCACCACATAGGTACCACATGCACACACTTACACACACACACACACACACACACACACACACACACACACACACACACACACACACACACATATACACACACCCACACACACCCACACACACGCACACACACATGCAAACACACACACACACGCAACAAAATCCCCGAACA
>DWHP01008924.1:0-10387 GCA_018247895.1 Parnassius honrathi | reverse complement strand
TATATATATATATGTATATAATATAGTCTTTAGTTTAATTCGTTATTTAGTCCTGAGTCGGCACTAACCAACAACTTAATTTTGATGATTGAGAATGCAACAACACAGTAAAGGATTCAAAAAATAATTAAGGTGTAAATGTCAGTTACTCGTAGGAGCCATATTAACACTATAAATAGTTGTTGAAAACAGTTCGTATGTTAACGCTTCGTGCCAAGAAACACCCAACTTGGCACACTGACCTTGGGTAAGCTTCAACTAACAATGCAGAGCACTCACAGCATAAAGCATTAAAAGTTACATTTGTTAAATTGAAATTAAAATATAATAAACGGTTTTCTACGTTATGTTATAAAACTGTAGCTGTATTTTAACTACAAACTAAAATTGACTTACGTCTAAAAATCATAAAATCAAAATATAATTTCAAAAAATCGATTTGAAAACGCAACAAAATGTTATTAAATTATATTTTCATCGTTAAATGACAGTTCTTCAGATCCCACGGTCAAGTCGGCCATCCTTGCGAGGTTTAATCCCTTAATCAAATTTTTTTGAATTTCAAATTAATTTTATTTGTGAATAAAGTTAAAGAGATACATGTAGAATAGATCTTTGAAAAAAAAAATAACGTTCACTGCGTTCAAGTTTCTGTCGGGGTAGAGCCATGTTGGAGATAAATTATGGTTGTAGCACGTATGGATCGGCTCGAGCCAGGGAAGGATCATGCTCTTACAGAATACCAGCGTAAAATATCAGCTCAATGCTGCTGTGTTTCATATGATGAGTGTAGAGAACCGGATACCATTTTTACTGGAAGTGCGGCAATGCTTATTATTTATCAGGGGTTTCAACGAATCTGCATTTTGATTCGTAATCGAGGATAGATGTGGATGTCTATGGGCCCAGCATACACTTATCATCAGGTAACCTGTGTGCTCGTTTGTCTGTGTGTACGTTAATATTATTACAATGATATTAACGTAAATTCGTAAACATTCACGCATGTCACCCAGAGGGGTAGGCAGAGACTACAGACTTCCGTTTGACACGATCCCGACACACCTCTCTCGCCTCCTCCACATCCATATACCCATGGATACATGCTCGTCGGTTAAGGGTACTCCTAATTTGGCCCATTTTCAATATATCGCCAATTTGGTCGATAAACTTTCGCCTAGGACGCCCCTTTCCGACTCTGCCGTTCACTTCTGCAACATACATTTGCTTTGTCACTCTCTCCTCATTCATTCTTTCACATGACCAAACCACCGAAGCATTCCTTTCTTAATCCTCGTCACAGCATCATCTTGCAAACTACACTCTTCTCTTATCACAAAATTTCTCACCCAGTCACTCAGATTCAGCCATAACATGCTCCTTAACGATCTTCACGTCTTCGAAATATTTCTTTTTCTTATTTCTCAGACATGCAGGTTTACTCATGATGTTCTTCTTCCTTCCGTCTGATTCCTGATGTTCTTCTTTTCCAGCACGTGATAAATTATCAATTAAAATTGCAATTAAGAGGATACCTCGAAAATGAATCGTAGTTTTGGAGGTGTGGCTTATCCCTTTGTCGGTAAAGCTTATGGAGTGTCAAAATGAAAGTAATGCAATGAGTACATAATACTAAGTAGTACTATTATTTATTCTGTAATAATACGCAAATTATAAGATATCTATGCCGAGCACACGCTCGGAGAAAAAACAACATTTTTATTTTGTTAACAAAACCTCGTTATAGATTTAAAAAATCGTTTATTTGAACTTAGATATGATCATTTACTATACCTTAAAAATAATTCCATAAACTTATTCGTAAAAATATTGTGGTATTATGGAGAAATGTAACTAATTAAAGCCTACTTTGCAATTTTTTTTCTATAGAGAAAATTACATGTTATCGTGTTTTCCTTTTATAAAATTTAAGGTCATATAGTCAAAAATCATATACCAAAAATTTGGTTCGTAATCTATAAAACTTAAAGAAATATGTGAAACAGAAAAATCACCAAATTTTCGAGCAATTCCGTTAGTGCCAACAGGGATCGAACCTAGGTTCCTGTCAAAAGAAAGAGAGATAGTTCTTACGACACGGGACGAATTTTTTTACGCTATCACAGATCAAAGCGATACTTCATAAGTTTTTTTTTCTTTTTAAAAACGTTACCTAGACAATAGACCAATTCGCATACATAAATACATACATATCAATATCAAGAACCTGGACAATTACTTAAACGACCCCATTTTTATAGAATAAGTGTGAGAAGCGAGCACCCCCCCCCCCCCGACGCTAAGTCGATACTATGGCTCATAGACGTCTATCTATTCTCGTTTATAAATCAAAATGCAGATGCGTTGTCACCCCTGAGAAGTAAGATGGAATGCCTTGTTTCCAGTAAAAAGGGTCTCCGGCTCACTACACTCACCATACGAAACACAGCAGCATCAAGCTACGATTTTACGCTGGTATTCTGTGAGAGCGTGGTCCTGCCCCGGTAAATTATTCACAAAATGCATTTACATTATACAAATACTTATTCCGTGCGGGATTCAAACCCGCGGTCTTCAGCTGCTTCGTAACTCATTGCTAAGCTACTGCGCCACGGAGTCGTCATTTTAATTAGGAAATCTCTGTCTTCTCAGGGCGGCCAGTGTCACTGGAGATTAGCCACCTGTGTAGAACAGGATTATAGTGAACGATCCCGGCGGGACGGCAAACAGTTCGACACAATGCTTCTGTTTGGTTATTTTATAGAATAAGGATGATAAACAAACACACAGTCCACCTGATGGTAAGGGGATGTTGCGGCCCATAGATTTTTACGTACATCGACGATAAAGAATTAAAATGCGGATGCGTTGTCACCCCCGAAAACTAAGACGAGATGCGTCGCTTTCCTACACTCGCCATACGAAGCACAGCAGTGTTACGCTGTTATTTCACGCTGGTATTCTGTGAGAGTGTGGTCCTTCCCCGTGGAGCCGACCCATTCGTGCTACAACCATAATATAGCCGAATCGTGGCTCTACCACGTAAGAGTAGCTCGAGTCTGATGGAACGGTAAACAATTCAACACGATTCTTGAGTATCGTGGTGGAAGGACTCTTTCAATAACCAGGAGACAGTCTAGATAGGCACTACTCCATGACCTATTTCCGTAGCCAAAGAGCAGTGCGCGCACTGCTGTGGTCTGGTCAGAGAGATAGCCAGTACAGACCGGGACATTTCATCTTAGTCCTCAGGTGAAATTACATGCTTTAATTCCTCCCTCTCCTTCCCACCATCGGACAACCAGGCGGTCGGCGGGTCTTCACACCCTTGTTATCGATATCCACGCAACAGTGTAAAACGGTTTGCTTAGTGTTATACGTGGTACAGCCACAGTGCGGCTATATTATGGTTGCAGCACTAATGGGACAGCTCCACCGGGGCAGGACCACGCTCTCACTGTATACCAGCGTGAAATAGCAGTCCAACGCTGCTGTGTTTCGTATGGCGAGTGTAGAGAACCGGAGACCCTTTTTCCTTAGTTCTCAGGGGTTTTTTTATAGGATTGGGTGACAAACGAGCACACAGTCCACCTGATGGTAAGTGGATGCTGTGGCCCATAGTCATCTACATCTATCCTCAACTAAGGATCAAAATGCAAATGCGTTGTCATCCCTGAGAATAAAGATGGAATGTCTCGATTCCCGTAAAAAGGGTCTCCGGTTCTCTACACTCACCATACGAAACGCAGCAGCATTACGCTGCTATTTTGCATTGGTATTCTGTGAGAGCGTGGTCTGCCCCGGTCGAGCCGACCCATTCGTGCTACAACTATAATATAGCTGCAGTATTTAACTTAAATAATTTTATATTTAATGAAATTTACAATCGATTACTTTATACTATTCAGTCTCACAATTATCCTAAGTGAAAAGAAGCGTTGTCCCCATTCTTGTTACAAGCGCATAATCAATCGAGTGAACCAACTTCCTTTAGTTTATCTCAATTGGATGCTTCGCATGTGTATCGTTAATGTACATCTTTGTATTATAGAGAACGCACTGTTTTCGATGCTGCTTCGATCTATGATATAATCTATTGTACTATTTAATGGCGCAGAAAGCATTTTCTTTTAATTTAATCATGTATTTTTTTAGAGGAGAGTACCCTTAACCGATGTACATGTATGCGTAGGTATATGGATGTAAAGGAAGCGAGAGAGATATTTCAGGATCGTGCTAATGGAAGTGTGAGGTCTCTGTCTATCACTCTGGGTGATAGGCGTGAGTGAGTGTTTATGTTATGTACGTGTATCATTATTTAAATTTGGTAAGAACGAAATATGGCCTTATATATGCCCTTCCCACTCATTTTAGGTGTATGGTTGCAGGTTGTGATGCGTACCGGAAGCAAGATCAGATGTCTCTGGTGATGTATGTGTAATTTTTCTTTAAAACTGAATTATCACAGGTGAAATACAGGAGACTGACAAGACAGGAAAGTAATAGTATAGCGACAAAGAAAAAGAAGTAATAACACGTAGAACATTTTAAAACGTCTATTCAAGATAAGAATACATTAATTTTATAATTTATTATTCAAGTAGACAAGTTCTTAGTAGGTAGAGATATATTTCTGGTTTTAAATGAAATATAACGTTTAAAGTTTGAACGTCGACTGTTTACGTCATAAACTGCTGCTGAAAAGAGACGGGTTACTCTAAAAAGTGTGCAGTCGAAAGAGAAATACATGAGATAGAATAGTACTGTGTTTGATTTTTTTATAATAACAAAATACATTTAAACATTTAATATTTTTAACATTCTTAATAATTATACATCCATGCACACATACAATACCCAAATACATAACCAAAAACAAAAAACGAGTTATAGTACATTTCGACGGTTAAGAACCAATAGTGTCTAACTCAGTTTTTTAAGTTTTTCACTTTTTTATGTAGTTAGGTTTAAAGTTTAATTTGGCGTGGCCTATTTAAGCACTTATCTCAAAATTCTCAAAAATGTTGCAGTTATTCGCCATAGAAATTTCACCTAACTTAAGAACGCGTGTATTTTTCTGCGATAGCGTTTATCTCCTCTCTATTGCGTTTGTGCTTCGCCGCATCTAACATAAGCGAAAAATATTTAGGGCATTCAAAGCCTCGAAACGAGAAAATGCGGCGAGATCAGATACGACCAGCTAAGCGAATAGGTGAAGCATGCATTTCGAACTTTTGCAGAAAAAGCAAATTCAGAGGTTGCAATCATTTTGAAGAAGAGACACGTAAATCCATTCATGCCTATTTCTAGAAGAAGCTAAACTGGGGCGAAAGAAAACTGTGTGTCAGAACATATGTGAACCGTACTAGGTCTACTCAAAAAACGAAAGGCTCAAAAAGCGAAACCTTCTCGCCGTGAGGCCTAAACGTATGTGTGTACACGTTACATTAAGTTATTTTTTGCCTAAACCAGGGACTGAAGATAAAATTCAGGTTTGTAAGTAAATGTTTTTGAATACTTTGTCAAAAGCCCACCACTGTTCAAATGTGGATTAAAGATGCTAGTTTCAATGTAAACGCAGCAAATCAGGTAAATAAACAGAATGCAAGGATGTTAGCTTTAAATAACTATTTTAAAAGTGTTCCAAAAATGCGATCACATTATGCTCGTCATGGTTCTAGAAAACTATATTTGGAGCCTGTTTATCGTACTATATCTGATGTATTTAGCGCATATAAACGAAATTGCGATGACATTAATATACCGGCTGTATCTAGATACACATTTGATAAAACTTTTAAGCAAAACAATTTAGCAACATAGATTTTGAAAAAGATATGTGTGATATTTGTGTTGGCTACATTGAAGGTAATATCGATGAGCATATTTATCAAGAGCACCTCATAAAAAAATAGAGTCAGGGCCAAAAAATAGAGAAGGCAAAGGATAAAGACGATGTAGATTTGGGATATAGTATTTTATTAACGATGGGCATAGAATCGGTTAAAGTTTGCCTTTACTCCACGCCATGCCCTTTGTATTTAAAAAAAAATTGACATGCCATAATTTTACACTTTTCGACTTGACTTCACGGCAATGCACATGTTACTGGTTCACAGAAACGGCAGCAGACCTTACTGCGAGTACTTTTGCGTCATTTGTGGTAGACTACTTAAAACGTTATTACTTGCCGAAGAAAATGCCATTAATTATTGATACGTATGCGTATTATGATTGCACGTACCAAAATCGAGTATAAAGCACAAAAGTTCCTCGAACGTGATCACGCTCAAACGGAGTGTGATTCGGTTCACAGTGCGATTGAACGGAAGCTCTCAAATCGTGTAATTAATTTATTGTGTGATTATGTTTCGGTTACTAAAGAAGCAAGGGCATCCAATCCCTACGAAGTAATTCAGACTGATTATAGTTTTGTGAAAAATTATGCCAATACATCTACTTTGCTTTACAAAATTATAAGGCCAGGACGCAAAGCTGTTGACTCTACTGTAACAGACTTATGAGTAATTCTTTACAATCAAGAAAACACTATTAAAGTGAAGGTACATTTTGACCAAGATTGGTTTGCCTTGCCACAAAGACAAAAATGATATAACCCCGATGCGACGTCTCTTATTCGACTTTACATATTGATATGATTCCCATAACTGCCTCGAAATATCAACACCTCCAAGAGCTCAAAAAAGTACTACCTAGTGAATGTCATATTTTTTATGATATATTTGTAAAATAGGTGTTTTACTAAAAATAATTTTTAAGATTCGTTTTAGTTATTTTGAGGTCTTTTTCAGATATTTTAAAGTTTTTTTTAATGATTTTGGAGATTATATTTCCTGTTCCATTATGGCAATTGTTAAAAAATGTGACTTTTCATTGAAAACGACTATCTGCCACTTACTTAAAAAATATTTACTGTAACAAAACTAATATCACTTAACTCACGTTAATTGTAAATAGGCTAACTCTAGGCTAATTCTAGTATAACTATCGTATTTCAGCGTATCTTTTTCTATTTTTAAAGATATAAATATTTCAAGTATCTTTCTATTCTAAACAGAAAAATGTTTTTTTACCTACTGTAAAGTTAACTTTATTGAGATAGACACTATTGATTCTAAACCGTCGATATGTATATTGTGCTTATTATCTTAAAACAGTACGCTCCGCCATGTTTACGTTTTCTGTTTAATTACGGGCCCTTTTTACTCTTATAATATCTTCTTTTGCCTACTTTAGTCTTTAGTTTGACATGAAAAGACATTGAAAGCGATTCCCGCACTCTGCTCACCAAGTTTGGCAAGCTAATTGGTAGACATAGATCTTAATCTGTTACCCTCACATTGCTGATGTATCACATCACCGTACGGTGGTATTTAGCATATTTTATTGGGTTAGGTTTCGCGACCATTCGGTCATCAGTCTCTATATTCCCGCTTATGAGCTCAAAATATCCTTTAGGGTCTTTGTAAAAAAGCCAAAAAAGCACAGAACGGAAAAACACAACGGAAAAACAAACAAGCACAGAGTACACCTGATGATGAGTGGTTGCTGTGGCCCATAGACATCTACATCTGCCCTCGATTACGAATCAAAATGTAGATACGTTGTCACCAGTGATATCTAAGATGAAATGCTTCATTTCCAATAAAAAGAGTCTCCGGTTCTCTACACTCACCATACAAAACACAGCAGCATCATTTTACGCTGGTACTCTGTGAGAGCGTGTTCCTTCTCTAGTCGAGCCGACCCATTCGTGCTACAACTATACTACTAATATAACTGCAGCATGGCTCTACTGCGTATAAAATAGCATAAAATATATTAGATTGAAGTGAAATACTAACTTCCAATCTGTCTGGTCGTAAATTGCTACCGCACCCCGTGGACCTACAATCAACGTTTAGCAAAGAAGGTCACAGAAGCATTGTGTCCTCCGAGGACTACGATGAAATGCCTCACAGCCAGTAATTAAACTGGCTTTCTATACTCTTCAGGTACACAGAAATATACGTACTGTAATTGATGAGCAGCTGATATAGGTAAGAAGATGGTACTAACGTAGTAACTCCTAAGCAGAAGCCACTTAGAGAATTATTAAACACTTACCCATTAGCTAATACCCTGGTGGCGTGTTCGGCGGCAAAGGCCGCTTCTGCTAGAGGCTTGACTCCAGCGCCGGTGGCAGCGGCCCGCTGGGCTCTGGCGGCTGGCGTGTCCAGAGCCAAAGGCTTTAGTGTACTCTCAATCAGTTTCCTTTGCTGCAGCGCTTCTTTACCCGCCGATACTGCGGACGTTATGTCGTCGGCGCTAGGTTGTTCTTTCACCCAGGCTGCGGGCGGACTGCCTGCGTAAAGACAATCATTGGTAAGAAAAGAAGAGACGTCAGAAGCCGGCGTGAAGTATGGTGGCGGCGTGTGAACATCCATCCTCCCATTTTAACTTTTGGATGTCAAAGAGGCCTACGAAGCACAGCACAGCTGCTTTGATCCGCTATTTTGCGCTGGTACTCCGTGAGAGCGTGGCCTTTGCCCAGTCAAGCCGACCTATTCGTGCTAGAGCCATAATATAGCTGCAGCATGGCTTTGAATACTGTCGATCCAAAATTAAAACGAAATAAATAATAACACTTTCATCATCATCATCAACAAATCCACTGCTGAACATAGGCCTCCTTCAAAGAATGAATTCTGAGCCACCTGAATCCATCGACTTCGTGCATGTCTTACCAGATCGTCACAGCGTCACTCCATGTAGTGTAATGTTTATTACACTCCATTGAAGTAATATATAATAATATATATTAAAAGATACACCGAAACTTGGTCGTTTCGAACACGCGTTAGAACCCACGGACCCAAATATAATAAACCCAAATATAATAACTTATAAAATTACTTTGTGCCTTCTGTCAGAGATTTTATTTGCTATGCTTGTTCTGCAACGTACTATATAATATTACTTCAATGATTAAACTCTAATTTTTTTAGCTTAATCTATCTATTTAACATTTAAACTTTATAGAATATGAGAAATAACACAACTCTACCGAATTTACGAGGTATAAATTTCTTTACTTTTTATTTTTAAGATATTACTACCTATTTTTTTATAAACCTTTAAAACAATATGTCAGACACTTGAAAAGATACACGGAGCGCTGCGTACATTTTAAAATGTTCAAGTTATTGTCAGACGGAATGCACGCACGCACAGATATGCATCTGAAGTTATTTGCAAACAACAACGTGCATTAAGTACTCATCTGGACCTTTACAAATGAAGAAAGGGGTACGCGTGAGTGCATTTAAGAAGTTGAGCATGGTTTCGTCGACATCGTTGGGACGAAAGTGAATCGTTAAATGTTGCAATTAAACAGTTACTTAACTTAAATTTCTATAAAACAATTCAATGAGAAGATACTTACTTTTCAGCGGCCAAGTTATATTTAACAAAGGCAGTAGATTGTTAGGCAAGGTCGAATTGCCATCTTCGAATTTGGCGTTGTTATTGCTGTCCTGTAGGCCCAGGTTGTATCCAACGGTCACAAGTAGCGCAACGGATAGCAAAACTCTGTCAAAGATAAAAATGTTATATAATTTTGGTGTGTTAATACAGAGAACGTGCAACACAAGAAAGCCTTATATGCTCTACAACGTGTAAATACCCTATTCGTTGTACAATCCTGCAGAAAGTATATTATAGTTGTAGCAGGAATGGGTTGGCTCGACCGGGGAAGGAACGCGCTCTCACAGAATACCAGCTTTAAATAGCGGCTCAATACTGCTGTGATTCGTATGGTGAGTGGTAGAGATCCAGTGACTCTTTTTACTGGTAACGAGGTATTCCATCTCAGTCCTTAGGGGTTACAACGCATCCGCATTTCGAAAAAAGGTCAAAAAAAAGAAAAAGGTTCGGCTACGAGTAATTGTGTGTTGATCTTGAGGCTTTCACACCTTCACAACAGTCCCGAAGCACCTCATCCCTTGGTATTAGCGTAACGCTCCTTTATTGGATGGTGTTACCATCATCTGTTATTTCATCATAGGGGTCAAGTTGTGGGGTCAGCTTTCTTTCTCTCTCTATCTCTCTGGGGAGAACGTACCTGTTTCTAGCGTTTTTAATGGATTTGGGTGCTCCATTGTTTAATTGAAGTATCTTATCGATAATTCTTTAAAATACGACTGTGTGGTGGGCATTTTGAGGTCACGGTGGGGATCCACGTTCCTCACATAAAAAGGAGGTCCTGCAATGCCACGCAAGAATTTACGTTCAATAGCTTGAAGCTTCCAATTTTTTTTTTATAGAAGAGGGGGCAAACGAGCATGCGGCTCACCTGATGTTAAGTGACTACCGCCGCCCATGATCA
>DWHP01008923.1:0-10388 GCA_018247895.1 Parnassius honrathi | reverse complement strand
CCAATGCCATAATTATACAAATGTAAATGTATTAAATATAAAAATATATTTTAAAAAGAAACCAATAATACTTCTTTATTTATTGATTAACTATGTTGGAACAAACGTTATTCTTGCGATCCATTTTTTCCTCATTTTGAAATTTAAACTTTATTTTCGTCTATTCATAACTTATACATTTCTTTACCTAAGCAGTTAACTTAATTCTTTTAATAAGCTTCCAGAAAAATTCTTATTTTTTCAAGACTGAAAACAAGACAGTCAGTTATTTTCTGTCATCTATATATTTAAAAATAGATGTCATGTTGTGTGACTAAATCACCTATCAGCGTACATCCCTAGCGACTCAACTTTAGACACAGATTTGTTTCGGCAATCGACGACATTTTCCCGAAAAATATTTGCACGGCCGATGTATAATCTTCATAGAATACTATAATACATAATTTTACCATAATTTTACAATACATAATTTTAACATACTCTCTAAATGTAACACTATCATTATATGGTCTTTCACATAGAATACTATAATACATACATTATAGAGCGGGGGAGTGGGCGGAGCCCGTGTAGCCACAAAAATGTCACTAACATGTCAATTCACTCGTATAAATGTCAACACGAGATTTGTTTTGACGTTACAATCGTTTCCGCATTTCGCATGCAAATTATTTAGAAAATTACAAATTGCACACAATTTACAAATAAATATTTATTCAAATTTAAACGATTTTTTTTAATGATGATCCTGATAAAAAGTCTAAAATGTGTAAATTTACTTAGTCTGTCAACACGGTGAATCGGGTTTGTAGTAGTGATAATACGACGTAATTACTTGTATGTGTGCTCCCGACGCCGATCCTCGTACAAAATAAGGTTGACAGCCATTGTATTGTGTATTCTATGATAATCATCGTCAATGCTGTCATCTGCATAGCAATGAACGTAACTGCGATAAATGATTAACAAGCTGAGGGAACAAGGTAGGTGTTAGCACGCAGCCTTGTAAAGCATCAGCATTCACAGTTATGGAGTCGGGGCATGCATCGTCGATCGACTACGTCCAGAGTGTGCACTTAAGCTTTGAAACGCGATAAATTCGAAAATTTTAATGTGAATGAAACGAAAAGATGTTAATTAGTTACAGTGTTTATTAAATCAATAATTTGTGTACAAAAACAATATCATCAATGCCACGATTGATTAGAGATAAAGTGAAACAAAATATAGTCGAAATGCGTACACTTACCCCAGTACGGGAGTAACTGTGCGCAGCAGTGTGGTTAAGTGTACGCAACTTAAAATTATGAGATTCTGCGCTATTAATAATATACCAGACGCAAAAAACGTCTACTTGTTATATAACATATACAACAAATAAACACAAAAATAAAATTTAATGAGATCAACTTTCAAAATAACAAAAAATCAC
Organism: Parnassius honrathi; assembly: GCA_018247895.1. Taxonomy (NCBI): domain Eukaryota; kingdom Metazoa; phylum Arthropoda; class Insecta; order Lepidoptera; family Papilionidae; genus Parnassius; species Parnassius honrathi. Next base: position 8,953 of record DWHP01008923.1, on the reverse strand, counting down.
ATTATTCATCAACACAACATATATCACTTATAAAAAGGCCGTATCCAAAGCAGTTCGAGACACCAGTTGTCACAAACGCTACGTTGAATCCTGTCTACATTCGGTAGATATATTTATATGTATGTATTTTTCACCACACAAAGAATAGTAGTATTCATTCTCCTCATTTTCTGTTCTCTGATTTCTAACAGTCTTAGCCTTTCACTGGGCACACGGTCGGATCCGACCAAGGCGATGTTTCGTCAAAATTCAAGCGGTCGGATCTGACCGCACCTACCCACAGCACTTTAACCCATAAACACTTATGTTTAGAGACTACTTTTCTATGAAGAAATCTGGCGTTATAGAATCTATACAACATTTCCTATCCTGTGGTCTAAACAAAAGTCAGTTACTTTATGTATTCATATTTTTATTTACTTTCTTTACTATTTTCGGTAGACCCCCTGCTGCTACATTTCTACAGTATTCCCAAAGCGCCTAAAAAGTAACAGGGGATATAATAATAGGGGATATTAAGAAGAAAAAAAGTAGCACATTTTCTTGTGTCCCATTTATTAAAATGATACATGTGGTTATACAAAATTATAAACATTTATTATTACAAACAATCAACAGTTGACAAAAAATGAACAAAGAACTCCGAAATGTAAATCAACAATAAAAAATAGTCGTCATACTTTTAATGAGACAGGTGTACTTGATGAATTGACTGCAAATTATCAATATTTGGCTTCAGTTTTGTAAAAAGTAGTCTCAAATCTCCCCGTTCTGTGATGTTCAATCTACTCCATTTTAACTCCCCGCTAGGAAAATTGAAAATTTTCAAAAATAGGGACGTTATTGCTTTCACCCCGAGTTTCGAAAATCGAGTTTTTATCAGATCTCGACGTTTAGAGATCCCAGGAAGCTATTCTGACTAATTTCACGTAGACGTCCGTACGGATGTATATATGTATGTGTGCGTGTGTGTGTGTGTGTGTGTGCGTGCGCGCGTGCATGCGTATGTGCGCGTGCGCATGTGCGTATGCGTGTGTGTAAGTATGTAAACCTTTTATAACTTTTAAACGTCTTGGTCGATTGAGATGCTGTGTGTGATTGCGGCGTTCTAAAGATCTCAATGTGAAATATATTTGGTAAAAATATGAACTGATTCGGACGAGTAGATTTTGAGAAATCTCAAAAATAAAAATTTTGAAAAACTGTTTTCTTGGAATAACTTTTAAACGGCTTTACTGATCAGAAAATAAATATCGGTTCATTCGTTCGTGAGGTATCGAAGGAGAAAAAATTTGAAATGGAAGTTCCAGGAATGGCCTGCAGGGTCAAACAATTTATTTTCTTGAACATAATTAGGTAACACTATATGCCTCTAATTTCCGTTTCCTTTCATATTGGAATTGACAACACTGTTTTAAAATTAAAAACGTGCGTTGAATAAATGATTACGAAACGTATTGTTAAACGGCGACCAACAAATTATGCTAAAGATTTCCACAAACATTCTTCTTATGTAATCTGTTGCAAGTGGGTTAAGGTTACAAAAGATTTCGCGTTGCGTGTATTCTATGCAGAACATGGCCGCTTGAACTTTTTGACCGTGTTAATTTTATCAGGTATCGTCATTATCGTCCAATTTAGTAGTCAATTGGTTACTTTAACGAGTCCTAAGTTTAAAGTTTTTCGTATTTGGTTGGTTGAACAACATTTAAAAATTATTTATATTTACAAATACATGCCATGCCGTGAAGTAGCGGTGTATATCCACTAGAGATGGGCCGAATATTCGTTTTATATTAGTATTCGGCCGAATATTCGGCTAAATTGCCGAACATTCGTTTTCAAAGTGTCCAATGTATTGAAATGTACGAATTAAGTAATGCGATGTCTTTTACTGTTAAAAGTATATTTTATTAATGGGTTAAATCTACTTAATCTAGAGTGCCTCAAATGCATAAATCTATACATTTATGTTTTTGAGGCACTGTAGATTTATTTACGATTATAACAAATATAAACTTGATAAAATGTTTTTGGAATCAAACAAAGAAACATTACAATACATTAGTACATTTTCTTTACTTTGGTCGTCAGTTTCTCTAAAATATGTCCAAATAGTAAGTCTCTTGCCGCTCAATTTTTATCATATAATTATCAATTTTCACTAAGAATAAACCAACTAAATACTTTTTTTTTCACAAAAATAGTCAAAACATAAGCACGTGCCGGCAATTTGCTCAGTACTATATGATGCAATAATTGTCAGGCGTGGCGGGGAGCGAGAGGCAGGGTCCGGCGCTAATCCCGCGCGCTTTATGGTAACAAGTTTCGACATAAATTGGTCTCGAGGTAATCCTGCCGAATAAATTAAAATTATTTTAATAAATAAATATTCGGTTCGGTAAAAATCTTACCGAACATTCGGCCGAATATTCGTATTCGGTGAAATCCATATTCGCCCCATTCCTATTAAGGAGTCCATCGCGGGCAAACAACGTGACACGTAATTTATATATATTAAGATAAACAATGATCTTATAGGAAAAAGTATGAAAAAGAGGCAGATAGGTTATACGCGCACCGCGAGTGGCACGTCAAAACTACGCTAATTAGCAAACTTGAGCTCCGTCAGTCTCAGTCGTCGCGCTGTCGTCACGTCATTGACAACGACGTTAAATATAATTTGTGTTTTGTTTTTGCACCGAAAATGCCGTCGTGTGTGATGAGGTTCTGTACAAACTACACAAGCAAGATTTCCAAAAGTCAAGGAATTACATTTCATTCGTAAGTATTACTATTTCCTTAATTTGTTTCGTATTTACAAATTCAACGATTATGTATTTTTAAATATATTGTCAGTAAAAACCGAGAGGGATAGAAATACCCAAATGAGTAAGTTTGAAAAAGAAGTGATGTTGTTTCCGATCAAAGGACATAAAATAAACAGATAGGTCTCTTCTGAGTATCGTCAATTCAAATAGTGTGCATATTTCTTGTTTTAGGGAAGGGTAAATTAACTGTAATTATTAATTATAAGTTCAATTTATTTGATTTGTGGCGTAACAAGGTGGTATATATACATGCGTATATAATTTTTTCTACATTTCCATTAAATGAGCTAAGGCGCATTCGGTGGGTGGATATGGTGCGTAAGCAAAGAAAGGAAGAAAGTTGGCAGCCAAATAGTTCAAGTAAAATATGTTCAAACCATTTTAAGGATAAGGATAAATATACTTCTGGCAAAGGATTAATCTTATTGAAAAAGTCAGCTCTTCCTGTTCTGGAGGTAATATTTTTTTCGTCTCTTTAGCATGACAAATGTCAAAGCGAATTCCAATATCTGCTTATTTATTTTATGCATTCGTCATTTAAAATATGTTACAGGAACCTAAAGCTTCGCAATCTACTCCCGCTAGTCCAAGCAGTCTTGCTGATGAAAAGGTGTCTGATTTGGAGTCGATTTTGGACACCCCTTGTAAAGCAGCTCTTAAAAATCGTGTTAGGAAACTTACTCTTGAAAAACAAAAGTTCATAAATAAAAATAGAAATTTAAAAAAACAAAACAGAAGTATGCAGAAAAAAATCGCCAACTTGAGTGCTATTTTAAATCATGTCAAAAAATACTTATCTGAAGAACAATTTGCGGAACTGAATCTAAATAAAGAAACTCTCTATTGAATAGAATGGTTTGTAAAAAGTAAATTCGCACTAACACTACATTTTTATTCACCAGCTGCACAAAGCACACAAATATGTGAGAAGAGTTTTTCATAGTGTTCTAAACACCCAAGAGTGTTAGGCAAGTGGTATGAAAACCGCTCCGTTTCAGCCGGAGCGGTTTTCATACCACTTGCAAAAAGAAAACTGAATTATCTGGCAAAATAATGATTTGCGCTCTTGTAGTAGCTGAAATGGCTATGCGACATCAATCCAAATGGATTGGAAGAAAAACAGAAGGCTTGGTAGACTTTGGTGGTGGCTACAACTGCAAAGTAATTGCCACACAAGCCTATGTTTTTCTTTTAGCCGCATTGAATGTAAGCTGGATGCTACCAGTGGGTTATTTTTCGTGAAAGGCGTAAGTAGTGAGACAAGAGTACATTTAATTACTTCATGTCTGAGTAAGGGTAGGGTAGACGTTGTTACAGTGACCTTTGATAGCTGCCAAGCTAACTTTTCAACAGCGGAAATATACCCAATATTTTCTTTTGTGATTTGATGGATCCAAGTAATTTAAAAACTACGTTCAGGCATCCCAATTTTGATAAAAAAGTAGCTTTAATATTTGACCCTTGCCATATGATTAAGCTGGTTCAAAACACTTTTAAATCGAAAAGAATAATCTTTAACGAGTTCGATAAAGAAATAAAGTGGAGTTTGTTGGTAAATTTAAATAATCTTCAAAAAAATCAAGGTTTCAATTTCGCGAACAGACTTTCTGGCCGCCATCTAAATTTCAGAAATGAAATAATGAAAGTTAAATTGACGACTCAACTACCCAGTAAAAGTGTTGCGAAAGCATTAGAGCTGTGCGAGCAATTACTAGTGTCATCGCGATTTAAGGATACAGCTGCTACAGTGGAATTCGTTAAAATCTTTAATTATCTTTTTGACATATTTAATTCACAACCACAATAAATGTTTGTTAGCCAATTTGCCCTCAAAACACCACGGAAGTCATGAATTTTTTGAATAAAGCAAAGGAGTACATATTACTTAAAATATATAACAAAACAAAGCGAGTCGTTAAACGTAGGATTATGTTCACAATAACCAAAAAGAGGATAGTAGATTGCAAGTGCTAATCAGGATTTCTAGGATTCCTCGTATGCATTGAATCCCTGAAACATCTATATTCTTCGCTTATTGTAAATGATACCCCACTTAGGTACATTTCTTTGTATAGGCTGAGTCAAGATCACATCGAAATTCTATTTGGTATAATTCGGAAACACAGAGGCTATAATATACATATAATAACAACCCAAATGCAATTCAAGGGTATATACAAAAAGACTAAATCATTTAGAATTACGAAGGGATTTCAATGGCAATTGTATACCCTTGGAAAGTGTTCCAATTCTGAATTGTTCCCCTGCTGTCTCGAATCTCAATTGGTCTTCTGAAAAACGAGCATCAGTTGAGAACGATGAACCTGATTCATCTGGAGCACTTGAAAACTGCGAAATGATAAGCATCAAGGTATCTCGATAAAATGTGGATATTTTTGCAGAAATGCTAAATAATTCAGCTGAACATTTCAAACAAACAGTAGGTTATATTGCAGGCTGGATTACAAGGAAATTAGTAATTGTGTTAAAATTTGAACCATGTATTCATTAATTACATCAGAAGAAATGTGGTTTCACCAATTAATCTATATTAAAGATTTTCTGAGGGGTAGCACAATCCCCCCAGGATTGTGCTACCCCTCAGAAAATATGTTTATTGTTTGCCTCAAGTCAGAAAATATATTAAAGAGTCACATGAAAGCAAATGGGTTATACTTGACAAAAATGAAGAAATTGATATTGTGAAAACCCGTATTTTAAAATCATTCATTAATTCTAATATTTTCAGTGACTTGAATGATCATTAAATGACACAGCCACCAACTTTTAATCATCGTATGCTTGGTTAAAATACGTCAATGTTCGTCTCCACTCTGAACACAAAAATAATCCTGAATTGAACAAAAGATCAAAAAAACAAAAAAAAAATTAATTTGAAGGTCACTGATATTCAAATATTTATATTTCGATCTGTATTTTTTATTATTATTTTACTATAATAATTTTCATAACTTAAATTAGTAAAGTCCTGCTGCATTTGGCGCAGTCTATAATAAACTAGCTGCACTCCAAGACGGTTGGTCCCCGTGGGGTAGCTAGACTGACACCTTCCTATTGGTTCCAATTTATTATAATTAAAATAAAACATAGGAAGAGCTATTTAACAAGATTGTAAATGATTTAATTAAAATAAGAAACTTATCGTTAATCTGTAATATAAAGGCTATTTCATTTTATTTTATTTTTATTTTTTAATAAACTACATAATTTTTTATTATCAACTCGACTCTTAATTTATTTTAATTGTTTTACATATTGTGCTATAACTACTGTAGGCTTAAATCGGCATTTGCCGAAATGACACATCTGTTTATTTTTCTTTGGCGTTCCTAGCTCCCATCTCTTTTTCGCTCGAAGTATTAAGCACGTATCCCTCCTTCACCCACATACAACACTGGTTCTGTGCGGGACCACGTAGTGTAAAATACAACCGTCTCTTTTTCGCACGCAAATTTAGCCTATAACCTGTAGGTATACCATCCTTCTTTCACATCTACTCTCTTTTCTCAAATCGCGATGAATTTCTATAGGCCTCGTTCTTCCACTGGGCGGAAACGATACAAACGTCGAATGATGTTTGTTTCTTCGCCAAGTTCATCTGAAAAAGAAGAAGATGTCGTACCTATTGAACCTAAGGTGAGGCAAACATAAAGAAAACGGCCTAGGGAAGTGTGGGAGTGCGAAATCGAAGAAATGCCACAAAATAGTGATGAAGATTTTGGCGCTTCGTCGTCTGATGATTTTGTTCCCGATTCAACTAACTCGTCATCATCAGATTCTTATTATTCACAGATAAGTCAAACTGAGAGTGAAGCAATATCTCGTGAAAACTACAGCAATGTGGATGAAGATTTTTCTTGTGTTATAGCATGTGAGCCTTTGACAATGCCCCAACCATTGACATGCTTCAAAACAAACAAAATCAGCCTCCTTTGATATCGCTTTCAACCACACAATCGCGCACTACCAGAACAGAACTACAAAAGAAGCAGACATTATCATGTTCAGAAACAAACGAAGGAATGCAAAACTTTAACTTTACGGGTCAACCTGGCCTTCAAGCAAACTGGCCGCCTAACCCTAAGCCAGTAGACTTCTTGAATCTTTTCTTAGACGATGAATACCTACAGTATTTGGTTGATCAAACAAATAGACATGCCATGCACATTTTACAACAACCAATGTAAAGAGAAAGTCTCGGATCACAGAATGGAAAGACATTGGGCCTTATTTTACACATGGGAATCATACGCATGAACCACCTTGCAGATTATTAGAAAACTCATCTACTTATAAACATTCCAGCTTTCAGAAAATACATGTCTCGTAATAGATTTATATTATTGTTTAGATGTCTACATTTCTTCCATTCCGAGGCTGGTAGTCTGAACAAATTAGAAGAACTTATAAAACGATTCAATGACAAAATGAAAATTATATTTAGTGCTCAAAAAAATCTTTCTCTGGATGAAAGTATGGTCTTGTGGCGAGGTTGTTTATTTTTTAAACAATACATAAAAATAAACGTCATAAATATGGCATGAAATTATACTTACTGACGAAACCTGACGACTAAGAACACATCTATTTGGTGGTTCTAGTGATATCACAAGTGGCAAGGGACACACTGAAAAGATTGTCATACAATTGCTAAATGACTTACTTGATAAAGGACATTCCGTTTTCATGGACAACTATTACAACGGTTACAATTTGGCTTTAAAATTAATGGGAAGAAAAACTTATTGTTCAGGGACATTGCGAAAGAAAAGAGAGAACAACCCTTCCGTTATATGTAGTAAGCTTAAAAAAGGTGAAAATAAGTCAGTATATCATCGTGGTGTTCATATTGGCTGCTTTAGAGATAAAAGGTACATTCCATATATGAGCACAGAATTTCACCGTGAAATTGGGACGGTCTCAAACAAAAGAGGCATAGAGAAATTAAAACTAAGGGTTCTAGCAGAATATAACAAGTACATCTCCGGAATTGATAGACAAGACCAGATGCTTTCATATTACCCTTGTGAAAGAAAAACTCTACGCTGATACAAAAAATGTTTGTGCAAATACTTCAAACGCAAGTTTTGAATGCTCACATATTATATAATAGATACTCAGGAAAACATTTGAATACGTATGATTTTTGCATGGCCTTGTCAGAAGAATTGCTGCCACCATCTAACAACGAACCTCCAAACCGTTATAATGCTCACAAATTGGTATAAAATTGGCGCAACAACTGTTGAAAACAAAGTAGATGCACCGGGTAAAGTAAGAGTTACCAATCAAATAAAGAGAAAAGTATGTCGCATTTTGTTTGGTTTCTAAAAAAATACGAAAACAAACTACTCCCGTTTGTTATGTGAAGGTCAACCTGGATTTTGTAATCAAGATTGTTTTTCTTTATACATAGGCTGCACTAAAAGTATCGGGAATGGAATATTTCCACTGTTTCTACTTTCATTGTCTTTACTTCATCAAATTCTACTAATGGCGGCCGGTATTGGGTGGTTTTAGCTGCAAAACTCATTAGGCTGGTAACACAATTATCTTTAATTGACATGGATGAATAATCCTCTTCACACAGGAACAGTGAGTCATCAATTTTTTTACATGGGTGAAGAAGTGACACCGCTTGCAACCCTTTAACCAAAAGGGGTATTTGAGTACAATAAGGGATGTTTGGTTTATTAGATTGGTGGTAGGTAAAGGAAGAAATTCGTAATATATATATGTATTCGAATCAACTATGGGTATATCTAGAAAAAAGTTTATTTGATTTTCCTTTGCATATACTTTTAAATCTAAACTTTGTTCTTAATTTACAATGTTTTCTTCTTTTACAGGATATACAAGATTATTTCTTCGTTCAATAATTTTTAACAACGACAAGAGTTCATCGGTGTCAATAATAGACTGATGCAATGTTCCTAGTTTACTAAAAGCTACCGCTGTTTCAATTTCATCGAGTTTGATATATATAGTTTGAAAATTATGTAGAAACAGGTCATATACGTTAGCTATTTTAAGTTCCGTTTGAGAGTTGTTTGTTATATTAATTTGTTTTCTCATTTCCCAAAGAGTTTTATCCAGCTGTA
>DWHP01008922.1:0-10388 GCA_018247895.1 Parnassius honrathi | reverse complement strand
ATAGTTCAGAAAAATCTACGGAGTAAAATTTTTAAATTTAAGCTTTCCAAACTTTTTACGTTGCAATCGGTTAAAATCAGTTGGTGAATCGGTGGTTTGAAGTCGTTCAAAAAACTTACCTGTAATCGTGATTTCGGTTACTTTTATAAAGTGGTTATATGAAATTTAAGGTTAAAAATTATATGGGTTAATTTTTTGTTGTACTTCCTTATCATATATGTAAATATAATTAAGTTGAGAAGTTTAAAATACAATTTATTAATTAACATTATCTTTTTTTTTCATTAAAAATGTTTTGTAACCTAACAATTAAAATATATTACCTACGTTGTATATTTTATTGTCATACTTTTTTCGATATCACATTCCAATAAACGTGAATGGCATAGAATGGAACATACGAGTACACTTTACAAAAGGGATTTATAAAGCTAAATGCTTATTGAGCCATATTTACCAGCGCCCAAATTGCTAGCGGGACCGCGACATGCGTAGAATATAATAAATATAGATAAAAGTCTATAGTAAATTTCACGAAGCGATATATGCCCGCGGTGAATGCTGTTGCTTGCAGCTCCCGTTGTACCGACGGACAATTAGCCCTATCGTGAAAGCTGACACATTCCTTCTGGATCATTACGGATTTGTAGAAGGCGGCTACAGCCTATACTAATACCAGCGTGAAATAGTAGCTTAATGCTGCTGTTTTTCGTATGGTGAGCGTAGATAATCGGACACCCGTTTTACTGGAAACGAGGCATTCCATCTTAGTCCTCACGGGTGATAGCGCATCCGCATTTTGATTTGTAATCGAGAATAGATGTAGATGTCTATGGGCCGCAGCAACTACTTACCATCAGGTGGACTGTGTGCTCGTGCCCTCCACGCAAAATTTCCCTGTCAGCATAGCCGACGTAAATGCTGATAGGGAGAGGTTCCTAACGATCCGGTTCTCTAGGCCTGTCCGTTACCGTTTCCAAGTTGTACATATTGCAAACGTATCTCCAAACAGTTCGGAATCGTTTCGTGTCCGATCTCGCACAGGTAATCACCGAACAACCCGAGGCGCGGGCTTATCGCGGCCTGGGGACTCCGGAAATCAACAGATCGCCAATAATTTGCTGTGTGCCTGCCCGATCTGTGATCATCTGTCGCTAAGTTTGCAGGCGTTGCCGTCTGCACACCACCACACAAAACTGCAGTCTTGTGATTTTTCAAATTAAATAGCAATTCCTTTACTGTTGCAGGTGTGGGTAAATATCACTCAATGAGTTCTTAGCCTAAATCGTTATTAACTGCAGCTTCTTTGTTCCTCATTCAATTTGGGAAAATGGAAATGGCAGTGTTATGTACTGCCGTAATGCAGTAACCGAATATAGTCTGGTATAATATTCTTCATAAAAGTATAGATGTGAAAACGTACAAAAGAAGTGTAACAAAGCAATTCCCGGTTTTGAACATTGTGTCTACCTGTAATATAATTTTAGCCGTTGCTTGGAGTGGTTGTTGATGTTTGAAGAAAATTGTTTCGGATAAGGTTATTTTCAGTGCCTCGGAAATTTTCGAGACGTGAGCAGGAAACAAGAATTACTTCTTACGGGTTCACTAACTTTTAAAATCGTTTAATTTTGAAATTTACGACAAGTTACGCAAGCCTGTTGCTCAGTTGTCATCTGTCTTTGACTGATGAGTCTTGGATTTTGTGTGAATTTTATGATCCCAAATAAATTCAAGATATTAATGACACAAACTATTGATTTCCTTGTCTAGCTGTGTCGTGACTGTCTTTTGTTTGCACCTAAATTCGACCCTGTCTTAAATTTAATTGCAATTTAATTGTGTATTATTATCAGGCTTAGGGAGGTCAAAACAAGTGAATATTTTTGATCTATGTAATGACGGCTCTTATGTCCCGTAGGAATTAAACTGTAAAAGCTTTAATAAGAGTTTATTGGAACGGAGCGAGTGAAATTCCCATCGCGCAAGAAAACGATTCTTTGAAACATATCTCTATAGGTTGCTCTGACTTAGTGACAACCATAAATCCGCTACTGTCAGCCAGTGCCCACACACCTTCAATTGCATTTATAGTTAAGCAAGCTAAAGTTTGATAAGTAGTGGATTGTGGGATCCACTACAGAAAAAATATTGTGATTTCATTGTGGAGAGAGCAGCACCGTAATCAAGTGAACAATCGACTACATGTCTTTTCTGTAAATTAATTTATTTATAAATAATTAAAGCTAACAATAAGTAAAAGCCGACTTCATAGAACTAATAAAAAATTATTTTTTGCTTCCATTAGGGGCGAAAATTTTCTCCAAATTTATATGGGACCACCCCTGAAGTAAAACCTATTTAATAAAAAATCTTCAAAATCGGGTCTCAATTGGCGAAGACGTCGCGTAACATAAATCGATTCGAATCGTAAACCTTTTAGGAAAAGCAAGACTTTAGCGTGAAGATGTATAAAAAATAATACCGGTGCTACATATTTTATGTATGAAGTATAAAAATATTTTTTTACTACATGTAATTTACGTTACTTTTTTGGCAACTAATACATTTATTTTATATTAATAATAATCTTCAAGATCACGATGATGTAACAATAAAAAAGAAATATTGAGCTATATTTTTTTATGTTTCATGTACAAATACTTCCTTATCTATTAATATATCGCGAAATTTATTGACTTCGAAAAGTTGATTAAAAACTTCTGACTGTAATTTACGTGTATTGACAGAAATCTGGGTACTAAAAATTAATCTTTGATAGCTGGGTGCTATAAAATAAAAACGTGTGTAACTAAAACTATTTACAATAATTAATATGCATTATACTTGTACCTATGCATTATACTTGAATGGCTTAACACAATAACCACAGCATTGCGGTGCTCGCAGGGTGATTTCATAACAATTTCGTAGCCTAAGACCATCGGATTATGCAGAACAAAACATTTAAGGCATTAAAGACTATTGAACTATTGTTTATTTCGTTAATTACGTCTTGTGGAAAGCTTGTCTGCAAATTAGTACGTATCGAAAAACAACTCGTAGTAAGTACTTAACTGAAATAAAGTCATTTAACGCATTACAACGCTACGAAAGAGCGAACGAACTGAAAACAAAATATACAAGGACTTTTAATAGGGTAGGTAAAAGTAGTAAAGTAAAGTTACAGCCTATATACGTCCCACTGCTGAGCACAGGCCTCCGCTCATTTCTGAGAGGGTTTTTAGGGCAAGGAAGTGTCCGCCGCGCTGCCCCAATGCGTGTTGGCGAACTTCACTTGTCTTCGAAATTTTTTTCTTATTCCTCAGACATGCAGGTTTTGATATTTTCATTCACCGCCGAGCACGTGGTAAATCAGCACCCAAAATTGCAATTAAAAATTTCATTGGTGCTGGCGGGGATCGAACCTGGGTTACCCGCGTTCTGTTGTATTTACAGCGAGCGTTATCCATCTGAGCTACCACGGCTCCACCACTAATTTTAGTAGTCAAACTTTTTTCAAAACTCTCCTGCATTTCTTTTAATAGGTACATGCACAACAGAAACTCGGATTTTATGCAACAAACTACTAGAGTATGCGTTTTGTATGGAAGTTTGTGGTGCATAGCGAGCCCCCAGTAGGAACAGTTACATTGTCCAGGTTATTCATATACACTGGCCTCCAAAAAATCGACCCAATCGTTAATTTTGAGTAACAAAGTTTTTATTTTAAGTATGCGCTGACATGTTTGTATGTTTTTGCTTATGCGTGTAAATTAACATCTGAGTACCCACTTGACATTGTTTAAGAGGAATTGCTATTGTGGGTATTTGTAACATTTTTAGCGCACTGATAAAAATTGTCAACTTGTGTATGGAGTGCAAGGTTAGTTTATTTCAGACTTTTGACAGTGTAGTGATTTAATCTTTTAATACTTTGTTGGAGCGGACATATCGTTACTTTTAACTATAAAATATGGATACCACTGAAGCAGAAGCCGCTCAAGTGGTAGTTCTCGTTCGTGAAGTGCTAAGCCAGTGAAATGTGGCAAGAAGATTAAATTTGAGTCGATCAGCAGTGCGTAGAGTTTATAAACGATACTTATAGACGGGAGTACCGTCGGAGATCAGGGTCTGGAAGAGGACGTCGCACGAACCCGACGGATGAGCATTTTATTACCTTCACTTTTTTGCGAAATCGTCATCATTCTGCTGTTGATGTTCAGGGTAGGCTGAGAGAAACTTGTGGAGTGTCTGTAAGTGAGATTACGGTGAGAATAAGACTTAGGGAACAAAACCTGACACTAGACAAGCCAGCGACGGGACCAAAGCTCACTGCATCTCATCGGCAAGCGAAGTTAGAATTTGCTAGGCAACACGTGCAACGCGTCTTGGTCAGTGGGAGACAGTTCTCTTCAGCGATGAAAGCCGAACGATTCTTGTAGGCTCTGATGGACGTCGTAACGTTATGCGAAGACCAGGAGAACGTTATGCTCAGTATTGCATAAGGGAAACAGTCCGGTTTGGTGGAGGCTCTACAGTATTTTGGGGTGGCATATCTTTCACTGGATGTATTGAGTTGGTTTTCTTTCGCAATCGTGCGATTAATGCTGAAAGTTATATTACGGACGTTTTTAAACCCCATGTAATGCCTTACGCTGGGTATATTAGGGACAATTTGAAAAAAAAGAAAAGTTTTAATGTTACAGTATTTATGGCCAGACTAGTTATATATAGAATAGAATAGAATAAGAATAGAATAGAATAATTTTTTATTCGATATAGATTACAAGTAATTCGTATTGAAAGTCATTTTCTTACTTTACCACCGGTTCGAAAAAACCTCTGTCCTGGGAAGAACCAAAAAACTCAGCGGGATTTTTTAAAATAAATTTTACAATGTCAATGGTCACAAAATATTTGCAAAATTTATTTTAGAAACAGCTTAGAAGCGACCACCTCATGCCCAGGAGTTATTATCAACCATTTATTCATTTATATCTTAATAACCTTTTTTATACAGTTTTTGTTTAATTAAATATTTAAACTTGGTAATAGAGATACCTTGTATATTTTCAAGGACTTTGTTGTAATAGCGTATACATTGCCTCAAGAATGAATTACTGACTCTGTGGAGTCGAGAAACTGGTATCACTAGCTTATGTTTGTTCCTAGTGTTTACAGAGTGTATATCACTTTTTTTTACTAAAACTGCCTGTGTTTTGTGAACATACATCAAATTTTCATAGATATACTGAGTGGCCAAAGTTAATATATCTATTTCCTTAATTTTTTTAAGGCTGTAGATAGCTTTTATGGCCCTCTTCTGCAAAACAAAGATTAGAAACTATCTTCAGCAGTCAGCCGCATTCCCCCATAGCAAAGTCCCATTTGACATTATGCTATGGAAATAACTGAAATAAACTAATCTAGCCGTCTCGAGGCTAGTGAGATCTCTGATATTTTTAACAGCATTCGCTGCAGAGCTTTGTCTGCTTGCTAGTTTAGATATATGGGGGCCCCACTGGAGCTTCAACAGAGGATTCAACAGAACTCAGTTCTTCCCCATTTAGAAACACATTGGTATTTGGATTATTAACATTTGCATATGTGGGGCAATTACTTGCAATACTCATAATATGCGTTAATTTTTGACGAACTGGTTTATGAGTTATCACCTTTAGGTACAACGACATTCAACGCAAATTTAAGAGGTTTCAAAATGAGAAGAGTAGCGCATATCTGTGCTGTTAAATTTGCACGTAACAAGTCAAAATACTGTTTACATTTGATGCATCTCATAAACGTGTTACCTTCGTTAATTATATCGCCACATCCCGTGCAATTAACTCTTCTAATGCTCGGGCTACACTGACGGGAAACGTTAGTGCCCATAAACGCAACAATTATTAATGCGATAAAGCAAGCTTGAACGGTCAACGTCATTTCAATTTCAATGCCATTGAACGGCGTTAGGGTTGACGTTAATGTTCCTTGAAGACTTTTTAAATTTGTTTAAATGGGTTCTATAAAAACCCATTAGGCTTTCCTTCTTCTTTTTAATTTCTTCGATAGTTGAAAAGTAATAATTGCGTAATTAGTCGCAAAGTATTATTTTGCGATGTACGATTCTTAAAAATTTTGAGTCTCAAGAATTGTAATAATTGTTTTATTATTTCGCTCTATCATAGCCATACGTGCGACCCCGTTGCGCTCACCGTGCATAATGACAATGAGATAAAAGTAGTGTGGCCGCTTCAACGTACGAGATTGTACTCGCCACTCGAGTTATCGCCAAATGGCAAACGGCATTGTTAATACCGTGGTCAAATTAACGCGTTAAGTCATGGCCACACCTACATTCAATCTTAAACGTCTATATATCTAAATATCTACATTCAACGTTCACCAACGCAATAATTAACGGCATTTCTCGTTAGTGTGGCCTCAGCATAAGTGACTCGCTGGGTGTCGGTCGTTGCACGATGACTCACTCCATCGGGCGCCTCAAGCTTTTCGTAGGAACAAGCTTTGAGGTATTACTACTATTACGTAGTAAGGTGGGTGTACCAAGGAAGGCCACTCTAACAAATAAACAGTTATTATTCGTTTACGTTAGGGCACACTGAAATGATCGGGAATAGAATATTTTGGATTCAGTTACAATAAAACCTTTTTTAGAATTTTAATACTGGCCTCTTAGAATCTTAATGACACTTAAACATTTAAAAAATGTTTAAAAACAAAAACTATGTTGGTTTAAATTTGCCACGTCGTTAACAGAAATAAAGAACGTGAACATTTCCTTGTCATAATTTATCACAATTTTCGTCGCGGCTTATCTCAAGATAAATGTCTCAGCGAACTTGTTTCGATTTATGATCTTGAAGCACCGAGTCAAGCGACAATATACCGCTGGTATGCCAAGTTCCGACGCGGTCGTGTGTCGCTCAGCACTGTTTCTTCTGTAGGTCGACCGAGAACAGCGGTCACGCCTGAAAACATCAATAATTCCCGTTGGGTTCTACTTTCACTAATTAAATCACTAATTAGGATCGCTTATTACGGAGCAGAATAAAACAGATGTTAACCGGTAAGAAGAGGATTATAATGTAGCGACCTGCTAAATAATAATCCCTAAAAAAATAACCCCCTTAGCTCAACAAAAGACAGCAATTTTGTTATGACAGACATATATTTCTTTTTTATTTATATGCATGAAATATAAATGTAAATGTAAGTGAAAATATTTTATATGGTTAAAATAATAAGTCCGAAAGTAATAAGGAAGAAACAACAGGGTTATTTCTTTCAGTGAACATAATCGAGTATTCCGTAACAGACACATCACACCGGTCGCAAACTGCCCGTTTGTATCGAGGTATCCATTATCGTGACGAGCATAATCGTATACGGTGTCGAACAAGCCACTTTTGTACCTGTACGCGTTGCAAAGTTAATGCGACGGATTTTCTCTTTACGGGCATTAGTCCAACCGCTGTTATTTAGAAAGTTGTTATTTAGATAGTAAAACGAAGTATAAAAAGAGGTTTTTATAATAATATTTAAGAGCAATTCTTTCGCCTTACAGGCGATTTTACAAATTTATGCATAGAATAAAATATCAACAAATTAAGAATTACATTTGTATGAATAAAATAGTTCGTTTCAATTTTATATTCAATCAGGTTATAATTTATTTGATGCATAACTTTTATCCGGCAACTGGAAAATCAACCCTTAAGAGAATATGCGGGCTGCAAAAATTGGAAGTAAATACAGGTTTTAACGATCTACAAGGCTGATTGTACCTATGAAAAATGTCAAATGTGATTTGGACTCGTGTCCTGAGCGTTTCGTATAAGTTTAACGATGTACGTACATCATATATCTAGACTTGAGATAGTTCATTTATCTCGGGAATTATTCGTATGTAAGGTAAACACTGAAAAAAAAAGTTCCCATACATACTCGTACCTCCAACTGTAAAGTTACTTATGTAATCCCAAAAAAATATATTTTGTACTTGATATAATTATAGATTAATCATTTCCGATTTTTTTATTGACTTGTGCTGTGAGATCTTGATTCTCGCCAATATATCTATGTTAACAGGTTATGCCCAATAGGTTTGATGAGTGAGTTTGAGATTGTCAAAATATGTAAAATAAATGACAGTATATTTTGAATGTATTGCCTTAATTTTTTATACTTCAGGACTACCGCAACCTTAGTTTTAATATTAATTTCAACTTAATACTTCTAAATGTTCCGATGTGAGAATACCGTTTTTTCCCTTTGATACCTTGGAACCCTAAAAATGACGAGCTAACCATTGTTTCGTCTTCCAAGACTGAACCAATAATATAAGAAGGATTGTGGCTGTCTGTATATTTTTTCTTTTTTTGTACTTTTTGCTCGATGTCTAACAACAGTGGTAGACAGTTTTAGAAGATTTAGGTCTCTCCTTTTTAAATTAATAAATTTATGAAAAAAATATATTAGAATATGGCAGTGGTGGACTTGTTCTTAGATGTTACGATTAGAGGTGTGCCGAATATGGATTTTACCGAATACGAATATTCGGCCGAAAGTTTGGTAAAACTTCGCCCGAACATTATTCGGCAGGATTACCTCGGTACCTAACCAATTTGTGTCGAAACTTGTTACCGTAAAGCGTGCGGGATTAGCGCCGGACCCCGTCCCTCGCTCATCATCTAGTACTGAGCAAATGGCCGGCTCATCAATTTTTGTAAGAAAAAAAGTATTTCGTTGCGTTATTGTGAATGAAAATTGATAATTATATGATAAAAATGAGTGGCAGGAGATCCACTTTTTGAACTTATTTTAAAGAAACTGACAACCGAAGTAAGGTAATGTAAATGTGTAATGTAATCTTTCTTTGTTTGATTCCAAACAATTTGTCAAGCTTTCTATTAGCTATAATTGGAAAGAAATATACAGTGCCTCAAAAACATAACGCTACACAAGTAGTCACCCATAAATAAAATATACTTTCAACAGTAAAATTATGAAAGACCTTCTCAATTCGTACATTTCGATACAGTGGACACTTTGAGTACCACTTGAACGAATGTATGGTGATTTAGCCGAATATTCGGTAAATCTGTATAATAATGTACGAAAATGGCCGTGGTGGCCACTATAGCCATCATCATAAATTATTTAGTAGTTGTTAGGAAGACGCTGCTTTCCTCTCCTAGTTTGTTTTCCTCTCTCACCTCCTACAATAGCCACGCGACGATATGGTGTAGTTATGTTTAACGTTTCAAATTTGCATTATAGTAAATGGTTGAAAAGCATTTTTCGCATAATACGATGTGAATCCGAAGGTTACTCAGGTTATAATAAAAAAAAATGGACGACTGATTAAAATTTTAGTTGGATTTATTTCTCTGAAATTCGTAAACAAAAAGGAGACAAAAATCGAAATTTAAAGTCAGTGGGATATTATAACTGATAAGGATATATATTTCTAAATTCTCGATGCACGTTATACTTCAGCTTTTCCACATTCAAAGAGATTTTAAAATTATTGTTAGAAATTATATTTACCTTTTTAAAATGGTATCAACTGAATTATAAAATATTTCCTTTACGCCTGATAAATCTCCCAAAGAATATAAGCGTAAAATTGCAGCTCAATGCTACGTAGGGTCAGTGTAGAGAACTGGAGACCCTGGAAAAAAGCCATTCCGTCTCAGTCACTAAGCGCACAGCGCTTTCTCCCGATGTTGTACTCTTTGGGAGTGGAAAACAGGCACCGCGGCAAGCTCAGATGTATATTTCGTTTGTTTATAGTCATACGGGGTGAAATGATAAAATTGTATCGTAGTATTATTTGTGGGCCGCGGAGCGCATGTAAAGTGAGTGCGGTTACGTATTCTGTGTTATGAATCTAAACCGGCCGTGAATTGCGTCGCCCTGAGCATAGTAAAAACAAAATAGTAGGCTATCTTCTAAGAAATGTACCGAACGTCGCTAATATGTGCACGAGTACGGACTCATACGCACGAGCCACAGCACGAACGAAACGACACTTTCCAAGTCGGGAAGATCGGGCCGAGTCATGGGCGCCCATCGCCGCGCCCCGCAATCACCTTTCTTTGGAACTTTGTTAAATTTTAAAAAGATTTTGCTCTTATTCTCAAAATATTTTATTTTCTCTCTTTATAAAATAAATTAATATATGCATTTGTTTAAGTAAATTAGCTTTTTATTAATAGTTTATATTACTATGTCTGTAGAAAGATACATACCTCACAAGTACATTAATTGTCAAATCATATCAGGTCAAATTAATTTTAAACATTAAATCTGAGCTGACACCATATGCTCAGTGTTAATTTACTCGTATTTTAGTTATTTGG
>DWHP01008921.1:0-10389 GCA_018247895.1 Parnassius honrathi | reverse complement strand
CTACAAAGCAGTGCTTATGTTATTTACTTTTTTTAAAATACCATTATGTTCACTGTAAAAAGAAATTACCTAAACTATCGGCGTCTTGAAGCTTGATTCCTGCTGCCCGGTTAGTATCGCTTTGGGTGAAATTAGAATTTGAGCTGACTTACTATATCCCCTTAAGTAATAATTTATCTACAGAAGTAATACCTATATATTATACATACTTTATTACAAAACTTAGTTGAAATTTACTTCACTATCCAAGTGTCTACGTAAATACCTGTACTTGTATTGTATAATTAAAATATTTTAAGTTATAATAACACAAACATTGAAATTTAGACTTTGTTTACTAACAATATTTTTAACTAATTAGAATACGATCACATTTCTGTTAGGAATCGTGTTTCAGATTTATTCACACTATCTACCTATTTCTTAAAAGCTAAGCATCGCGATTCTCGACGAATGGCCTTGCAATTTGCATTTATTGGGCATCGATGAACTCACATAGGTCCGAAAATATGGTTATTCGATCATGGTCAGAATAGGTACTTGACCTTAGTAACTTAATTAACATTTCGCACTTTATTTTATACTCTTTATTGACATCCCTTACTAACCACGGAAAGTCCGCCGTGACGAAGGAAGGGAAAAGATGCATAGTAATACGGACACTCGCGCACAGCGATAGAGTTTTATTTAGCTTGCGTGTGATGATGTGTGATTTATCTAATTAATAATAATTATGTAGGCTACTAAAGGTCGGCAAGCAGTTAACATCAAAGGAGTGCAACTTCTGTACGTAGTATTATTATTTATTTTGTGCTATCACGTATACGTACACGTACAAAAGGTTAAAGTTAAATGGTGTGTTGATAACCTAGTTGTAAAAGTATCTCCCTCACACTAATAATTGCGTGCAATTTCACTTTTTTCATTCAATAAGCATCACTACGCCCATAATAAGTCCACTTCTGAACATACGCCTCGCTAAGGAATGCCATAATCAAGGTCCTTAGCCAACTGCATCCATCGAGTTCCTGTTTATCTTAGTCGTCACTTAATATAATCGTAGTTAAAGCCGCTCTTCATTTCGCTTACCGTTACTAGGCACTGGAGAACCTTTCTTCCCCATTTATTAATGATTTCCTACATTTATATTATTATTTTTTAAGTGGTAGAGCCATGCTGCAGTTATATTAGTAGTATAGTTGTAGCATGAATGGGTCGGCTCGATCGGGGACGCTCCCACAGAACACCAGCGTGAAATAGTAGCTTAATGCTGCTGTGTTTCGTATGGTGAGTATAGAGAACCGGAGACCCTTTTACTGGAAATAAGGCATTCCATCTAAGTCCTCACGGGTGACAACGCATCTGCATTTTGAGATGTAATCGAGAATTTATGTAGATGTCTATGGGCCGCAGTAGCCACTTACCATCAGGGGGATTGTGTGCTCGTTTGTCACCCTATCCTATGAAAAAAATACACGCACATTGAAAAAAAATTGAATACCAATAACTTTTATGGAATGTTTTGCGCGTTAATTTATCTTTATTTTAATACCCGATGTTTCGGTTGCTTTCCAGCACCCATGGTCACGGTACTGAGGTGATTGACGTCCCGATGTCAGAGTTAATCCGAAGTACCTTCAGAATTTTAATTATTACAATTGGTCCGTGAACATACTGTGTCTTGTTCTTACTACGTCTTGCAGTATATGGTATGCTTAGGTTTAGTTTTAATTTTATTAATTACAGGATCCCAAGCAGGGTGGTAGTAGACAGCCTCCCTTCTCTATTGAAACTGGGATGTTTTATAATTTCAATAGCCTCATGTATCATTCTTGCCAAGAATCAATGTTTTTTCGCAAGGATTTGTGGTCTATCAAATCTGATGTAATAGCGGGGGCTATCTAGGATATGATCACAAACAGCAGACTTCCCGGAGCGTTGGTGTTTCACGTCAGCTATATGTTTTTTTACCCGGGTTTTTGTAGATATTTTTGTTTGCCCTATATATGGGAGACCACATTTACAATCAAGCTTGTACACTCCTGCATCTTCTGAAGATTTATAACACTTGACTGATGGTAAGAACTGATTAATCTTCTTCGGCGGTTGTAGAATATTCTAATAGAGGCTTGCTTTAAAATGTAGCCAATCTTGTCTGTAACACCTCTAACATATGGTAGTACAGTAGGCACTCGCTTGACTGTGGCCGGCTTCCCTGTGACGTAAGATTGTTGTCTTGCAGAACCTGCTCGAAATGCTTAAGCTCAGCGGCCAGATGTCTGAACTCTGACATTGGGACGTCAATCATCTCAGTCCACCGTGATCTTGGGGTGTGACCCATGTATGGTGTGAATCGTGACTCGTGACGTCGACAATTAAGTAAAATTAAACGCGATAAAATCCGTGAAATTAGTATTATTCAATCACCATTTCTTGTCGGTTTCTCGAGCTAGATGGCTGACCCATTGTCATGGCCTGGCCACTTCAGTTTACCGATACTTTGTGTTATATCTGTTACTCTGGTACTGGCTGTGGATACCTTCATTTCGAATTTTATCAATCAAAGTATTTCCTAGGGTAGCCCTCTCCATAGATTGCTGAGCGACTTTGAAATTCCTCTTACGGTCAGCAGTGCAGCATTATTTCGTACATTAATAGTAAGTAGTGTAGTACAGTAGCCACTTACCATCAGGTGCCCTGTGAATTTTTACAGCTCCGTGGTGCACTAGCTTAGCATTGAGTAGCTCCGCTATGGGCCGCGGGTTCGAATCTCGCACGGAACAAGTATTCGTATGGCCTATAACTTATTGTTTCGAGTCAAAAAAAATCGTCTCCCACTTCAGTTACTCATCCGTTGAATTTTATTAGTTACTTTGTTGCTGGCTGCTTCTCGATAAGGTAAACTAAATATTCTATTGAAGAAAAGAAAAAGGTGCTAACTACGCTATGGCGCAGGTTTTAAAAGACGAGCCCAGTTGGTTATTTGGCATTAAAAGTTTTTAATGAAATTAAAGCTCAAAAACTGCGACCTGAAAATCAAACCAATAAGTCATTTTAAATTTTAGCAATTTGAACTTTGTTTGAAATTACATCGGTTGAAAACTTATAATAGAATTAAAAAAAAAGAAATTTAATTTGACCTTTGTTAATTATTGATGCATATTTCGTGTACCGATCCTCATTTAAATTTTTTGAAATTTTCATTAAGTCCACTATCCTAACGGATCGTAAATTTTAGTGGCAATGAGCCCGACTTACGGTTTAAAGAACCGACAACCGATGAGTACGAAAGGTTGATTTTTTTTATTAGATGGAGAGACCATGCGATAAGACATGCAGGTGAAGTAGAACCGTGCTTTGTAGCATTCCTTGGTAGAGAAACCTATGTTCAACAGTTGTGATGGACTTGT
The DNA here is from genome assembly GCA_018247895.1 of Parnassius honrathi. NCBI lineage: Eukaryota > Metazoa > Arthropoda > Insecta > Lepidoptera > Papilionidae > Parnassius > Parnassius honrathi. The sequence continues at coordinate 6,979 of DWHP01008921.1, read as the reverse complement.
ACGGGCGTTGTATGTTACATATGCTTATGTTACTTACGATAATCCCGTAAATGACTCACAAAAGGTGCCAAAGGTGCCTATCGGGTTCTACAATAAAAATCTCGTAAGTCACTGATGTATTCAAAAATCATAGTTTTACATATTAAGATATTAATTATTGGCGATATTTAATACTTCCTACTTTTTAGCGGCCTAGCGTGGGTAGTGACGGGAAACGACTGGCGTTCGCCGTCGAGTGCACTCCGGACAAAAGTGCAAAGTGTCAATTCAGCAAAATATCTACAACTACTGTGTCACAGACTGTACCTCGTGGTAATGATAATGATGACTAAATACCATTTCCTGTATGTTATTATGTGTCTTAAACTATTTTTTTTATCGACGTGGTAGTACGTAGTCTCATGAATGTGTTTTGCCAACAGCTTGGACACCCGGGAAGGTGTGACTTCTCATTGGTCGGACCCTACCACTTTGGGCACAAGGGCAAGCTTTCGGACTATCACTACCCCTGCTGTGTTAGTATTAACTAGGTTAAGGTAATCTTTAATATGTGAAAAAAATTAAAGAATATTGAAAAAGTGCATTAAATAAAACAATTTTTTACGGATTTTAATTTTATTTATTTTTAAATCCAGACGTTTCGGGTGCTTTACAGCACCCATGGTCATGAAGTGATCAGTGATTTGGTCCGATCACTACATCGAATCGATTGAAATCCGTAAAAAAGTCTCTACTTAAGACAATGTGGGAATAGAAATTCTGATAGGCATTCTTGACAAGCGGTTAAATGATCATACATTCTTAGTATTAGGAAAAAAGAAGCCAGCTAATTATTCGAGTCCACAGATGTTAATGAAGAACTGCGAAAAAAAGAAACAGTCTTAAAAATTTAATCTTAATAATTAATAACAGCAAGCAATTGTATGTACAATGATTATGCTAGGTAATTTTTCAAAGAATATCTAAATTTCGTTGTGACTAAACCTGCTCGGGGCAAACGAAGCAATAAGTCAAAGGCTGCTACGCTGACCGTGAATTTCTGCAATATCAGGGGACATCATTCAAACCTTAACGCCGTCCACTACCATCTGGAAACGGCGAAGCCGGCCTTGCTCTTTCTAACCGAGACAGATGTCCTCTTCGGCTGATACTTCGTATCTCTCCCACCCGGGGTACAAAATTTGAACACTCCTTTGTGCCCCGGGCTGGAGAGGACATCTATTTTCGAAGCCTCGGCAGCCTTGAAAATACGGACCTGTCCATCTTGTGGCTGCGCGTAGACAGTGACGACATTTCTCGCGTCTACGGGTGCCTCTGTAGGTCCCATAACGGTAATACTGAAACAGACCGACTCATCGACCACGTCCGGATGGCTACAGACTCCGTCCTACAACAGATCCCATTCGCAGAGATCGTGATACTTGATTTTAACGCCCACCACGCTGAATAACTTGGTTCTTGTTTAACAGACCATGCGGGTAGACCAGTTTTACGATTTTGCTTTGGGATATGGTCTGACACAACTGGTCACCTCGCTTGCCTACGCGGATCCTAGATGTGGGAGACCATGTACCTTCCCTGTTGGATCTTCTGCTGACCTCTCAACCGGACGGATATCAGGTCTCGATCGATGCCCCTCTTGGCTCCTCGGACCGTTGTCTGATCCGGAGTACGGTACCACTCTCGCTCTCATCGCAGTTGCGCACTGCTGGTTGCTGCCGTGTTTGGTATTATAGGTCAGCAGATTGGAACGGGATGCGTTCTTTTTTTGCATTCTACCGTTGGAGGCGGGTTTGCTTCTCACCGCATGATCCCAGCGTTGTTGCCGATTCTGTCGCTGATGTGGTGCTACGGGAAATGAAACTTTTTATTCCATCATCTGTATTACCTATAGGAGGCAGAACTCTGCCTTGGTTTGGTCGCTTCTGCAAAATTGAAATACGTTATAAGCAAGAGTGCTACCAGGCCTGGGATCGCGCATCGATGTTTCGGGATGCAAACACCAGCGCTCTTAAAAAGAAGTACAATTCTGCCTCTACGTCCTTCAAATGTCACTGTCAAGGCAAAGTCAGATCACATCGGCAGCATTGGCGAGAAACTAGTTTGTCTTCCTTCGGGAACACGTGCATTGTGGTCTCTCGCCAAGGCTGTCCAAGGGAACTTCTGTCAGCCATCTCTCTCATCTCAGCACAGGGAGGACGACTCACTGGCCCATGTCGCAAAGGACAAAGCTGATCTACTGGGCTCTCTCTTATCGTCAAACTCTACTCTTGATGACTGGGGAAACACCGCTGACCATCCCGCTGAGTGAGTGCTCCATGCAGGATGTCTTGTTTACCCAACGCTCAGTGCGCAGAGCACTCCTCGCCCTGGAGGTCAGCAAGTTGAGTGGGTCGATTTTTACGCGTCTTTTCTGATAGTCCTAAAAAAGGTAACCGCTCTGATTCGTCCAACTATAGGCCTATCGCCATCACCTCCTTGTTCTCTAAAATAATGGAATCCATTATTGACATCATGCGATACCTCGAAAATCACCAGCAGGTTAGTGGCCGCCAGTACGGTTTCCGTCGCGGTCGTTCGGCTGGTGATCTCCTGGGTTACCTAACTCATAAATGGGCGGAAGCAGTAGAGTCCAAGGGGGAAGCGTTGTTCGTTAGTTTGGACATAGCGAAGGCCTTGTTGTGATTTGGCATGGCAAGAGCTTATTACGAAGCTTATTCCCAATGAGCTTCCCGAGAAATTGTGCAATTGGATCACTAGTTTTCTTGCTCATTGGAGCAGAGAGAGAAGAGAGAAGGCCGAATTGGTCTCTAAAAAGCTTGGCATGCTCAGCAGAGTGGGACAGTATTTCATGCCAGCTCACCCCATGCAACTTTACAAAGCGCAGGTTCGACCACACATGGAATACTGTTTCCGACTCTGGACCGGGGCTCCCAGTACCAGCTCCTACCATTTGATCGCATCCAGCGCAGAGCTGTTCGAATCGTCGGCGACCAAGCTCTTTCCGATCGACTTGAGTCACTGGCACTGCGAAGAGATTTTGCGTCTCTTTCCGTATTTTATCGCATCTACCACGGGGATAGCTCTGAGGAATTGTTGGAAATAATTCCACCCGCGTAATTTCACCAGAGCACACCGCGACAAAACTCGCGATACCATCCATATCATCTGGATGATTGGCGATCCACCACCTGAGATTTTTCCGGAACGATACGACTTAGGGACCTTCAAGTAAAGAGCCTACTCCTTTTTAAAAGGCCGGCAACGCATCTGCTATTCCCCTGGTCTTGCAGTGTTCATGGGCAGCGGTAATCACTTACCATCAGGTGAGTCGTATGCTCGATTGCCCCTCCTATGAAAAAATAAAGAATAAAGCTCTCTCATTACGGTAATTTTAGGGTAATTAAGAGTACTTCTACTGTTTACATAATTTCCGTGTAGATAGTGGTGATGTAAGAATATACGCTACCCCATATTGTCCAGTCGATGTCGTATGAGGTGACAGGAGGAAACAAACCAGAAGATGATCGGCAGGGTTTTCCAAATAAAAACCGTAACATATTAAACTGCGGTTGCCAACTCTCGTGCCAAACGTGGCAACTATGGCGAATATCGCTCCTATGAAGCTGTCTATGGGGAGGCCTTTTTTCAGCAGCAGTGGATCGTGGAGTCGCTATTATGTAAAAATGATGATGGTTCATTTACTTTCATACCCAAAACCCTCATTTTATACTCTTTGCTCAGTAATTTGTTTCACTTTTACTTGATTACTCTACCAGAATTGACAGTTAATTAGTTACTTGCTCCGTCTGTAATCGAAACATTTACGAATGCTTCAAGTAGACTTAGTTCACCTAGGTCTGAGTTTATATCTACGATAAAATGATATGGATGAAAAAAAACTGATTATTTGCACTACTAATTATGACATTACGGATTTCACTAAATATAAAATTGGCTGCAACGTGGCTCCATGTATAAATGTATCCATATTGTACAATCGATAAAACCGCCACTATCTTCTTAATATATATAAATTACGTGTGACGTTGTTTGTCCGCGATGGACTCCTGAACTACTTAACCGGTTTTAATCAAATTTACACACCGTGTGCAGTTAGGTCCAACTTGAGAGATAGGATAGATTTTTTGCTCATGAGGGATCCAATTTTTTTTGTAAATTTAACGATTTTTAATAGGACACGCCAAAGGGTCGTCGTAAAGGGCAGAACAACGTCTGCCTGGCAAGCTAGTTATTTATAATCTTTATTCGTCCACTAAGTTCAATTATCATGGGAATTTGCAATTATAACCATTCCGATTTGACTTTCGTAATGAATTCTGTCGTTATGAATTATTGCATGCATTTAACTGTTTAATACACGTTATGTAAATCACTTTAATTTTAATTTAAATATGTAGTTCTTCGAGGAACTGCTCTGTGACTGGTCGTTACAGCTGGTGATAATAAGACCGTTTCATCGTCCAGATGCTAAGTACTATTTTTAATACTAATAAAAGTGACAAAGGAGTACATAGTTCGCCTGGGATGCTATGGCCAATAGACAGCTTTTTTATACAATTGAAGCTTAAAACGAATTTACAGTCTGAATAATGGTAAAAAGACGTGTAACCATCTTCTAGCAAAAGAAAGATTTTGATGCATTATCACCTCTGAGGACTAAGACGAAATGCTTCTTAGCCTGTCGTCATATCGGATCTCTATAACCTTCAGACCGAAACATACCAATGCAGGCAGCCTTAAGCGGGCCGCTACCGGAGCAGTATTGAATTGGCGATGCAAGCGAAGCTTCGGAGCGAAATAAAGTGAACTAAAGTGATCAGTCTGATTAATTATTAGTGTGATTTAAGTTTTAATTGGTGTTCAGTAATTAAAGTATCAATTTTGGTAATGCAATCGGCAGTTTTTACTGTCATGAACCCTAAGCGCGTAACAATTGAGCGAGAAGTGGGACCAAATCATGCCGATTTTACCGAAGGACGACACGGAGGGTGTCCGTACTCGAAGTCAACGGCAGCAGGAGACGGACTAGAGAAGATGAATGAATGAATGAATATACTTTTATTGTACACCACAAACAAATATACAGATAACAATACAAAAAGCAGATAATAATATTATGTAAGTACAATTTGGCGGCCTTATCGCTACGTAGCGATCTCTTTCAGGCAACCAAAGGTGTAAAGATTAGAATAATGAAAACTAGGTAGGTGGTGCAGTATAAATATACATAATATAATATTAATACATGCAATTTATAGACAATACATGCAATAAAATAACATACAAATAACTAATACATGAATTATATAAATTGCTAAAATATAATAAACATAAAGTAAAACGTTTCGATATTATACTAAACAGCCAATTTTCAAACAAAAGGTTTTAGCACAATGGATAGCCTAAACATGTTAGTATCCGATATAAGACTTACCTTTTCTACTGCTCAGGCAAAAAATGCATCAGCTGAACAGTTCCGAGAAAGTAACAAATTTCGTATCAAACCTACTATATTAGTGCGTTCTGAAAAAAGATTGTAGTACTGTGGTTTTCTCTAGGTGAAGGTATATACCAGAAGTGTCCATATATAATACATATACATAAAAATATAAACAAACTTACACATTTACGCAAATATATATATATATATAACAAAATTCCTCAAACAATAATATAAAGCAGATAAATACAATAGATACATAATCACTTAATTTATTCTCACGGTGTTCGAATGACTGAGACAAGTAATGCTCTTTAAGTAGTCAGTAGTGCTTCACGTTTACGCAACAGTAGGGCATTCCAGAGCTTAATAGACTGGAAAGTAAAAGATTTATTAAAAAAAAGGAAGTATTATGAGTTGGTACCTTCAAAATGAATTTTTCTTGAAGAGTGTAGGGGTTCTCCTGGAAGCCCTACAAAATTAAACGTCTCCTTTAGATAGGGAGGTGTAGAGGGGTGAAATAATATACAGTACGGAATAGAAAGAATATGCATATTCCGGCGAAGTCGGATAGGTAACCACTGGAGGCGTGAGCAAAATTAGGAAATATTGTCAAATTTGGCGCAATCCAAATATGGACCCAATACTAGTCTTCTGAAGTCTCTCAAGCTTATTTACCCAATCCTCCGTTATGTCTACATAGCTTGCGTCGGTATAGTCGAGAATCGGAAGGAGAAGATACTGTGCGAGTATACTTTTTGGAGGAATGGGAAGAAACGATCGAAGGCGACGCAGAGAACAAAGAGCGACAAAGGTTTTCTTACTTACCTCATTCAGTTGGCGTATTCAATTTCAGTAATTATTGAGATAAATACCAAGATTTTTGACATTGTCAAAGTAAGGGATTAAAACTTCATCGGATTCAATAGGTGGTACGTACGGAGAACCAGTAAATTCTTGACATAAAGCTCCGGCTACCAATAATAATGACCTGTGACTTTTTGGGATGACATTTAGGCCATGTGACTTACTCCACTCATTAATGATATTTAAATCGTTATTCAACGTAGCGATTGCGTTCGGCAAATTTTCAAGTTGACTGGGTGTGAATTTGAACATCATCCTCACGCATGTGGTAGAGAAAAGATATTTTAGGAGTGATTGAAATAATGAAAATGGAAAAGAGTAAAGGTGACAACACGCCGCCCTGCGATACGCCTGTATTTATATCACACCAAGATGAGTGAGTTTCATCGACACGAATACACTGCCGACGGCCACAGAGATAACTTTGAAACCAGTTAATTACTGATGGAGATATGTTAAGAGAACACAATAGACTCAACGGTATATCGAAATCAACAGTATTGAACGCATTACTGAAATCCAGCAAGGTCATAACTGTGAGTTGTTTATAATGCTCTCGTAAGAAGTCAACTTGAAACAAACGCAAGTATTTGGAATCCACATGAAAGCAAGTATAGTGTCATGGTCGAAAAAATTCAAAATAAATTC
>DWHP01008920.1:0-10389 GCA_018247895.1 Parnassius honrathi | reverse complement strand
GTGGTTTTGAGCCAATAAAACTCCAACCCCCCCTTACCCCTCCCCCAGGGGGAAAGGGAAAAAGTTTTTCCAACCGAAAAAAAAAAAAAAAAAAAAAAGGCCTCCTCTCATTTGTGAGAGGGTTTTAGGGCAAGAAAGTGTCCGCCACGCTGCCCCAATGCGTGTTGGCGAACTTCACATGTCTTCGGAATATTTTTTTCTTATTTCTTGGACAAGCAGGTTTCCTCACGATGTTTTCCTTCACCACAGAGCACGTGGTAAATCAGCACTTAAAATTGAAATTAACAATTTCATTGGTGCTGGCACGGATCGAACCCCGGTTTCTCACGGTACTGTGAAATTTACTGCAAGCGCTAACCATCTAAACTAGCACGGCTTACAAGAATAAAATTTCGTAATTTACTTCTTTTGTGTAATTAAAGGTGACAAATGGGCACACAGTTCACTTGATTTTTGACACACACCTGATTAAGAATCAGAATCAGCATTATGATTCTTATCGTCGGCATTATCTATCTACCTTCTGAGGACTAAGATGGAAATAATATTAAGTACTATACTAAGAAAAATCTTTTGTTTTCGTCGTTCACCGTAAGAAACAACAGTTTGTTTCTTTGTATCTCACTACATACAGAGAAACAAAGTATTTTTATTAATTAATTCATTTCAGCCTATCAAAAGTCCGCTGCTAATCACAGGTAATCCTCGTACATTGCCTCATAGGGGGAATATATGCCATAGTTGCCACGCTTGCCAGGAAAGTTAGCAACCGAAGTTTTTATTATTTCAAGTTGTAATCGGGAAGATCCTGCTTATCTCCTGTTTCATTTCTAACTGTTGCCTCTTACCACATGGCATGATATGGTGATGCAGGAGATTCTTTTACGCCACCACTACACGGAAATGCTGCTATTCGCTGCAGTCATAATACGCTGCACACTGCAGCGTATTATGACTGCAGCGAATAGCAGCTCTACCATGTAAAAACTTTAAATCTTTTCGGTAAGTAGAACTTAACCTAAATTTAGAAATACCATTTACGAATTGACTCGTTAAAAGACGGGAAATCTTCCTAAAACTAGCCAGTTTTAAAATTCGCATCCCGCCGACGTATTAGGTTCTCCATCAGAGATGTTTTTCGGCTTTGCTTTTGTACATAATAACAAAATCATTAAGAAAGCTTATAATATGTCTGGCAGTTGACAGTGACTGGCTAATTGCGACCACAGAATACTCATACTATTGCATATCTATATACTATATACACATAATAGAAATGTAAATTTCTGTTGTCTGTACATTATATATTTTCATGAACAAAATGATTGAGAGCAGTTAAAAATAAGTAACTAACTACGTTTCTATCACTTTAAGTATTGCCTGTCGATTTGTTTATGATCGTATGACGTTTAAAGTAGGTAGGTACTAATATTTTTCAAAAGAATTATATTATTACGTAATAATAAGAAATTGGAGACAGTTGATAATACATGACCGTCCTGTATACGTGTATACTTGTTATTATTGCTTGTGATGGTTGCGTTTTGTAATAGTTTTATGACGTTTCTAGAAAAAAAAACTGCTGATGGTAATATCAAATTCAAATTGAAAATTAAATATTTATTGTGTGTTATTTTAGCATGTCACATTACAAATTATTGGATATTGCTCGCTGTTTTTTTTTAAATTGAGAATTAGGTCGGCGCTTGAACACAAATCTAACTTTAAAAACAATTATCTAACTCATTAGAGATAAAATAATTTTAATACATTTGTGTAGTATTAGTCTTTTTTTAAGCTTTCAATAAAACAGAATTGATGAAAATTTAACTTTCTTTTCTTATAATATAACATTGGTAATATGATTTTTTACAATATATAATTTAGTTCAAATTATAGATTATCGTTAACATTTATAAGATTTTATGTGACTCACCATATTTTTAACAGTTAACGAGCTATAAAAAGCAAAAAAAAAAATAACGCGCGGAACGAACCGCACGAACAATAAGCTCGTAAACAAAGATAAGGGTGAATACAGTTTATTGTGGGCGCTGCCAATAACTATATCGAGAGTGACCCACATGAAATCTACGTAGACTTAATGGCGGCTTGCACGGAGAAAATGCAAGACTGAGCTTCGTGACCGCTGCAGCCAGGTGCGCTCGGCGTCGACTAATTGACGCATATCAAGACGCCTCCTCGTAAGTGTACATCATTTGCAGAAATTACACGGCGTATGTATGGTATAATAAACGTTACGCGGTCCATCATTAATAACAAGGTTATTTGTAGTTATTTAGAAATGAGATATTGAAAAATCAGAAAAAACGCATCAATCATTCTGTAACATGTTAGTGATCGTAAATTCGATTGCTGCGTGACGTGGAAATGAAAATACCCGGGTTCGAATTCCGGATCGGATCGAAATCAATTATTGGATTTTTCTGTTAAAGAAATTCTTTCTCACTAGCAGCACGGAGTCAATAATTTGGCGGTGTCTCACACCGTGCCTCGAAAAGCACGTAAAGCCGTTGCGTAGGTCCTGTGCCTGATCTCTCTTCGGTCGAGTCATGTATTACCATCCCGTCGGACTATGGCAGTGAGAGAATAGAGTGTGCACCTGTGCTTGCGCATACACTTGGGTAGGTACTATAATCCTATCCCGCGCAGATGGCTAGTCTTCGTTGAGGCTGGCCACCGTGACCGAAATTCAATCTGGAGGACGTTATTTTCGATAACGCACTAAGAATTCCTGTATACGATACGATAAGCGGAAGTTTTCGATACATAGTTAATGAACTAAGATAATAACGTCTGTTGTAGCGAATTACCTGATCCGAGGCGAAGGTACAGAAATGATGGTGCGCTAATAATTTGAAATGTTTTCGGCGATAGGGGTTCTTGGGTTCGATTCCCCGGGTCGGGCCTTGACCTTGTGCGATATGTTACTATGTGGACTGTATGTGCGGTTTCTTGAAACCCCAAATCAAAATGGCCGACGATTGCACGCGAGAGCCTTAGACGATGCACTCGCTCTTCCAACGTCACTTATAATTATTTACGTAAACAATGTTTTTCCCAAAAAATTCAGAACTTAGGAAGATTTGTTTAAATTTTTATTGTCGTATTTGCCTACCCCTACATGTAATTATCACAACTTCTTAAACTCTTTTTAAAATCAGTAAATACAGCTGTTAATATTATTAACACCAAGCTCTAAGCTCTTTTTAAAATCAGTAAATACAGCTGTTAATATTATTAACACCAAGCTCATTAACAATCTTTTCGGTTGAAGAAAATCTGTTGATCGGTCCGTGTTTAAACACCATGATTCCTGCCATTCGTTGTCCAACTCTCGACGGTCATTCACCAAAAGGTACCGGAGCGAATCGGAGGAGTATGAATAAAAAGGTGCGGTGAGGAATCACGGTGTGTAGGCACCCTTAAGTCAAAGAAAACAATTGGCATAATGATCAAATAGCGATGGTATTCAGAAATCATTTAATGCAAGACGTTGGGGAAGGAACTCTGGTGTACGGGCACCCTCACAGGAAGTCTCCGGATGGGTAATTGCTTCAATCAAAGTAGATGAACATATTTTTTTGTAATACGTGTATTATTCATAATATCCCGTAGCGTGAAGTAAAAGTTTTTAATTTTTTAAAACGCTTATAAAATGACAAAACATAATTGAAAAAACGTGATATATGTGCTCAGTGGATACATATTATATTGTCATAGGGTGTGTTTGAACTCAAACCTTCACCTTTCTCATAGTTTTGGCTAACTGCTCATTGGCTAGCTTCTACGATTTGAACACGATTCCAGTCCAAAAAGGAGAGGCGAAACAAGCACAAGCCTTTAGAACTACAGCTGGTATACCAGATGGTACATTAGCTTAGTTCATGTCTAGATCCTACTGGGTATTGAAATCTCTGTTGTAGTGATACATATATCTGACATAACGGTACCGCAAAGAAGTAGAAGGCGGTACGTCGTTGCCACTATCTAAAAGTGAATTACAGGTAAAAACAGACGCGAACAAGTCCGCTTTTACCTTATATTTATCCGTCAAACCAAGATAGATTCTCCAAATGCTGGCACTTTTCTGCTTGATTGCATTCGGCGCAGAGCCATGGGCGAGCTTTGCTATTGTTGGGTGCGTCATCAAAGAGGATAAAATTCTCCATCGCTTGATGTACCACGGGAACGGTTTTGACTTGTGCGTTGCTCGACGAATTCGGAAAGAGAAACTGACCTGTCGCCAAGGATAGGATGCAAAAAAGTACGGCAACTTATCCAAATCTACTGACTTAATCCGGTATATTTGCACAACACTTCCGGAATCGCAATTCAGCGAGGAATATGACGATACATATTTCACCAGGCAGTGGTCAGAAATATTCATAGGGGAGATAATCTGTACGTCCTACTTGTCTGGTTCGGTAGTTAGCAGAAGATCTATACAATTGGCTGAATGCCCGATATAAGGTACATGGAGTACCCGAGTCGTTTGCGTACCAGCAGCGACCAGCTTGGAAAGAATTTCGATAAAAGAAGCTTTGATAAAAATAAGTACTAAGAACTTCACTAATAACTTTACCGGCAAAAATAATTTATCAACTGAATTATTCAATGAACTACACTTTCAGCTTAACCATGTGTGAAAAACACAGCATAAATTTGTAGAAACATTAAGGTCACGATATCTTTTTAAAGAGCATATTTCACGGTGTTTTATTGTCGCTTACGATATCCACGTACATGTGACATTTCGTTCGAAGATTATCTAGTCGTAAATTATCTTCTTCTTCTTCTTCTAGCACTTTATCAGCCATTAAAACTCTCTTGTTTTAGGGAGGATATCCTTAGTCACCACGTTTGTAGGTGGTAGGCGAACGTAGGATTCGATACCTTTTTAATTTAATGCCAATCTTTGATGCTACTGCCCGTTGCCAGTCTAGTTATTTTAAGATTGACGTAAACAGAATAGTTACAACGCCATCTATCGGAAGCTATCTTACGAATCATTACGATCACGATATATGATAATGATTGTATCGATCGATACAATCGTTCGCCTCTTACGAACCCACGGAACGATATTAGACGATAGCTGCTATTATGGCACCTCACGTATATCAGGAGTGATAAGATATAATATACGAATAAAATGTTATTGATGACGCTCTAAGAAAATCTTACAATGCATATGACCAAATGTAGTAGCCGCGTAAGAGTCACCTTCCCCATATCATCCCGTGGGTATCATAATAACGTGGCAACTTTGGAAAATAATATCCTCTTTATAAGGCAAGTTATGGGGCAGGCCAATGTTGAACAGTGCGCTTGAGATGGGCTGTAATGAATAAAAAATATACTAAAGATATTAAAAGTTACTTTACAAAATTGCGTGCGCTAATCCCGGCACCACTGATCCTAGCACCATCTATTGTAATTATAGTCGATGGTGCGTCTTTCCTAAAGAAGTGGTTTTGGGAGTAGCGGTGTTGGGAATAGTGGTACTGGGATTAGTGGTGACGGGACGCACGCAATTGATGAGGGCGGCAGGTGCTCTTCAAACTAGGTAAGACACATCATTTTATTTTATTGAGTGGAACTTTAAATATCTTTAGTATAATGGATTCCCGCAAAGTACCTAACGCCTGATTTTACTAATTATCGTAAAAAATATATTGTTACGTAGGCATACTGTAATATAGTGAGAATAATAAAAGGAATTGCGGTTCCTGATCATACAACACGAATAACATGTTGTAACCTATCCGACAATTTCTTTTGTTCCGGACTGAGAGCACTAATTATATTACAAGGCTTGTCGGGTTCCGCTATGTTGCCACACTTAAAATATAGTTTAGTTTTGAGCATAGTTAAAATTTTGAGAAAAACCGCCAATGTAGACCCGTAAACAATCCACATCCGACCCTGGTACATTGCAAAGTCCACAAACTAAACTAGAAAAATAACAGTTGAGTAACAGTCTTTACCATGTCACTACACTACACTACCATGTGGTGGAGATGTAAGAATATCTCCTACCTCGTATAGCCCTGTGGGTGTCGACAGGCGACAGAGGGAAACAAAGCGGAAAATGAACAGAAGCCAAATAAAAAAATAAAAACTACGGGCGCCAACCCGCCGGTCAAGCTTGACAACTGTGGCAAATATACTATAACACAATCGATGGGGAGCCTATGTTCAGTAATTGGCTTTTGATAGGCTGTTACTAACTGGGTGCTCGCCTCTCATTACTGAAGGGGTAAAGAAGCGGGGTAGTTCCGTTTCCAGTTCATTTCAGTGCTTGCTAACAAACTTAACATGTATTTAGTTCCAAAAGATTTTAATTTATATAACGTGGGTGATCGCTACCGAGCAATTTCTAATTTGTTTTGTGTTGTTAATTGTAACATACATGATTGTAAACTGTTATTTTAAGAAAAATAGTACAGCAGGGTTTCTTGCTGGTTCTTCTCAGGATAGAGGTTTTTTTTCGAACCAGTAGTAAATTAAAAAAGTGACTTTCAATAAGTATTATTTATAATCTATATTGAATAAAAATGTTTCTGTTTTTGTATACACACAGTGGTATCGGTATAAGGGATCAATGTATGTTTTATGCTCGCGTATTTTAGAATATAATTCGGTGTCGTAAGAGAGAAAAAAACCTCAGTAGTGCTGTGTTTCGTTGCCGTTAAAAAATAGATTCAGGCAAATTTGCTACTGCTTTTGTGTAACGTTATTTAATAAATTATACGTAATGTAACTTTATTTTATTAACACCAGTTCAAATCCGACGAAAGACCGATTTTATTCAAAACCAAAACAAAAATTGAATTTTTTTTTCTATTTATAAGCTGATTTTTATGTTTTTTTTAAATTTTTTCTAAAAATCCGTTTTATTATTTCATGTTTACACAAGGGTGCAAAATCCCTCATGGTAGGAGGCCACTATAGCTCACGTTCAACCGCTACGAACTTCAAACGTGTAGGCTAGAGATTTGTTATTACCTCAGAGGCCTGAGACAGAATTCTTCAAATTTTCTTGTTCCGGACACGACATGAACACAAAAATATCGATTGTATGGCAAAAACGGAGCCGTACTACCTAAAAATATTCAATTTGTGTACTACGGTGTTTATTTTTAATGTATGTTAGTTTTTATATAGTTAAAGTAAAAGTTGTAATTAGTTAAAGTTGATTAAATCCCCTAATAACGACTAGAATTAAAAAAAACTGCGGTTGTCAACCTGCTTTCTAAACGCAACAGCTATGGAAAATATCCCTCTTATGACGCAATCTATGGGGGGGGGGCGTCTATGTTCAGCAGTGGGATTTAGTAGATATTAGTTATTTCTTACGGTAGGGAAGGTAGTAATTTAATTTATATCCTTTTTCTTGTAGCAGCTCTCACTTTTAAGTTATTATATCAATATAAGGAATCTAGTCTATCCGATTTACCATGTGCTGGAACAGCGCACGTTGAAGGGAAACATCTTGAAGAAACCTGCACGCCTGAGGTAAAAGAAGGTAAAGGAAGTCTCCCAACTTACTTTTATACGTGGTAGAGTCACGCTGCAATCAATAAGTACTATTATTGATCGAAGCACACTGCAGTTATATTATGGTTGTAGCAAGAATGGGTCGGCTCGACCGGGAACGACCACGCTCTCACAGAATACCAGCCTAAAATAGTAGCTTAATACTGAATGTGTTTCGTGTAGTGAATGTAGAGGTCTGGAGACCGTTTTTTACTGGAGATAGGGCATTCCATTTTAGTCCTCAGGGATGACAGCGCATCTGCGTTTTGGTTCTTACTCGAGTATAAATGTAGATGTCTATGAGCCGCAACATCCACTTACCATCAGGTGGACTGTGTGCTCGTTTGTCACCCTTATTCTATATAAAAAAACACTCTCATAATCTCTTCAGAAATGAGGAAAACCTTGTGCCTCGCGTTGGGAAAGTTGTAACTATACATTTATAATAATAAAAGGTAATAAATCAGAATTTCTAATAAAATATACACTTAAAGCAAACAAAATTTATAATAGTTGACATAAGCATAATCATAAAATCAAACCATTATCCCTTTAAGGCACGTAGATTATAACATAAAACCCGTTATGGATTATCTGTTCGATCGCAACGAAGTAAGTTAGCTACGCAGCTCCCGCAGAATGTTCGCGCATAATTATTTTCAGAAATTACATACTACACATCCCTTTGCAATTATGTTAAACTATTGAATTTTAGCAACTAATTACGAATAAATATTAAATGTTTATGAATTTTTAGTCTAAAAGTCGCAAAGTATAAATTTGTTTACAAAGTAAGAAGTAAATTTTATAATGTAACTAACTGCGCCCGCGACTTTGTTCGCATAGAATAATTTCTAGCAATTTATTATAATACTTCCCTATTTGAATATTTTTGGTCACAATTTTATGTTTTTATGGGATTAATTTCTTTGGCGCGGAACCATCATTATTTTTCTAAAACAAAATTACCTAAGTTACTCCGTATAGCATCAGCTATCTGCCAGTAAAAGTCCCGTCAAAATCGGTCCAGAGGAGACAACGTACAGACAGATGGACAAAACTTTAAAATTTATTATTATTTTAGATATGTAGCGATAGAAGTAGAAAGCGATATTGGGCATTTTAATATTACATGCCACTTTTAAAAAAAATTGTCCATTTCGTCCCGTGGCTGTACAATAAGCCTGTAAGGCGACTATAGAAGAGTTCAGATAGGGCTATGGGAGACCTCGGAAAGATCTCGCGGTATAAGATAGTATGACCACTTCGTACTTTCCAGATGTGTAATACCCACACCACCATCATTGAGCAGCGTCCAGTGTTGCAAACTCTACATGTGAAAAAGTCGTTAACGTATGCTTGAAAAGTCGCTAGATGTCGCTAGCTATGGACAAAATCAAAAGTCACTAGAAGTCGCTAAATGATCCCAGTAGACTGTGCGCTAAGGGTGGAAACTGAGCGCAATTCTTCCACCTCTAATTCTATATTTTTTAACACACGGTAGAATGGGGCACAGTTTTGTGGTCTGTTGGAATAAAAGAAAATAATTTGATTTACTTACTCAGAATAATATTTCTTCCACTGTCACCACGAAACAGTGCTCGGCAATAAAGAGAGCCATGGCTGCTTCTGCTCTACTGAGGGCTTTCTCATATCAACTAGCGGGAACGGTGGCAAGGGATTTTGTTTCGTAATTATTTCCGCTTTTTATTGTTGTGTTTTGTAGATTTTTTTTATATCACTGATTTTGGCAAAAAATTCAGTTTGACACGAGCGACCTTTCAAATCCGTTTCTTGAACCGGTACCAACCATCCTTTGAAGTCTGGATTGTCTTCCAACTCCTTTCTATATTTCTGTGAGTAAATTTTTTTATTGGTATTTCCATTGTTCAACAAACATAATCAATTACTGACCATCTATTCTACGTAACTTTGGGTTTACGTAGCTTACGGCAAATTTAATAAGCAACCGCTAATCTCGTACAATTAGAGAGCACAATACACTTCAACACTCCATCAACGAATGTATACTCAAATATAATATCTTAAAAAATTCACGCCGGGATTCCCCTGTACATAAGTATAGCATTGGGGGAATCTCGGCTTAAGCATAAGAATTTATGGCAGGGGTCCAAAATTGGATAAATATTACTCTCACAAGAGTCTGTCTCATTCAAAAGCTACAAGTGGAAAAGACAGAATTGTCAGAGTGATATCCGATTTCTGAACGCATTTCCGAATATAGAGAAGGAAGATTTCTGGGCTGAGATCTTGCCATATTTTTGAAGATAGTTAAGATATTTATTTATTTTTTATTTAAATTCTAGAAGTCGTTAGAATAGTCGGTAGATATATTTTGTCGCTAGACACATAATAAATTGTGTCTAGCGACAAAAATATGAAATCTAGCGACAATAAAAGCTGCTGTAGAAAACGAAACATCGCTAGTTCTAGCGATAAATTCGCTAAATTGGCAACACTGGCAGCGTCAAAGGTAAGAGACACTTCCTAGTATAACTATCACCAACGGGCAATTAAGACATATTCCTTCTACTCGTTTGTTTCAAAAGAAACAAATTACAAAATAAACTCCACTTGTGATCTCGATTGAAGAAATTAACTAACCTTACAAAAACGTTACATTTTAGAAAAGCAAAGTTTCAGATTTACAATATGTACGTTATGGCATCTCTGCCAGGTACACGTTTAAATTTTATAATTAGCTTTTCTGTCTTCGCACATCACTTATCCGTATGTCTAATATTTATTAAATAAAACAGTTTTTGCACACGTGGTTAAAAAA
This sequence comes from Parnassius honrathi, assembly GCA_018247895.1. Taxonomy (NCBI): domain Eukaryota; kingdom Metazoa; phylum Arthropoda; class Insecta; order Lepidoptera; family Papilionidae; genus Parnassius; species Parnassius honrathi. The sequence goes on along the minus strand of DWHP01008920.1, from coordinate 23 downwards.
GTTATAAAGTACTGCAACGTCGC
>DWHP01008919.1:0-10390 GCA_018247895.1 Parnassius honrathi | reverse complement strand
TTCGGCGATTAAAGTGTTAATTTTGGTAATTCAATCGGCAGTTTTTATTGTCACGAACCTCAAGCTCGTAACAGTATAATATAGTTGCGCTTTTTCTTTCATTATTTGGTTTGGGTACTTTATGCTTAGCGTTCACAAGATACCACCTATCGGCCTATCAATCGGGATCAAAAGCCATATGATCTTTATGGCACATCCAATAGTCATTGGGTGTGATGGGTTATTCTAAGCCGCCGCCACACAACTTAAGAGAAACTAATCTATATGAGAATATGTTGCCAAATTACCTGCCAAGCATGGCAACTATGGCAAATATCACTTATATGAGGCAATCAGTGGGAGAGGCCTATGTTCAGCAGTAGACTTCTGAAAGGCTGTTATGATGACGATGATGATGAAAATATCGAAATTTCTTACCTTAAGGATACCATTACTGTCACATTCCGAAAACTTTGCTTCTTGAGATAAATCCTTAACTACATTTATATACTCTTTGTAAACTTTATACTTCTCGTCAGGATCTCTGTCAAATATAAGTTTTATATTAATTTTAGCAAATATATATAAATTCTTATTTCTGCCTTATCTAACATGTTCCTTTACTTACTCTGTTGTCAATATTTTATCTTCGTATGGAGTAATTTTTTGTAAGTACTCAACAGCTGCGTCATGTTGCTTTTTGACCTAAAAATGCATTAATAGATTTTGTAATTTTTATGGATACATAAGGAAATATAATAGTTAAAGTTAGTTATTTTCATTGGCATGTCCTTTACCTTTACGATTCCAGATGCATGTTATCACTATTAATTAAAACAATATTCTTATATGTGGTAGAACCACGCTGCAGCCAAATTACAGTTGTTGCACGAATGGATCGGCTCGACCGGGGCGGTACCACGCACTCACAGAATACCAGCTTAAAATAGCAGCTCAACATTGCTTTATTTCGTGTGGTGTGTGTAGAAAACCGGAGACCCTTTTTAATAGAATCGAGGTATTCCATCTTAGTCCTCAGGAGTGACAACGCATTGGCATTTTGATTCTTAATTCAAGATAAATGTGGATGTCTATGGGCTACAGCATCCACTTACCATCAAGTGGACTGTGTGCTTGTTTTTCACCCAATGCTATAAATAAAATGTCAAGTTCAAAAGTGAGTAGAAAAAATTGAGAGACACAAACCCTATCGACATATTCTTGATTGTGTAGTACTAAAGCCAATTCATGAAAAGGCTGCCACGCTTCTTCACTTCTTAGCAGTGGCCGAGAGACCGCTTCTTCAAGACACCATAGGACACGCTCCTTTTGAGACTTGTAGTCGGCGTGGTCTTCGCTGAAACAATAACAATTCCACGGATGGAACTAGGTCCGTGTTAGTCTTTCCATAAAAACAGAAAATTGTTGGTATCCACCGCGGTATCCTAAATACTATGTAAAGATTAATTACTACGTCTTAACCAAAAAACGGACAAAGTATTTACCCTTGTAGGATACTCATTTGCAATTTTAAATCACAACAAAAAAATATACACAAGCATTATGTTCTTTTAGTTTTTAATGTGGTAGAGTCATGCTGCAACTATATTACTGGTATAGATGTAACACTAATGGGATGCTTTACTGGGGAAGAACCAGGCTCTCACGGCATACTAGCGTAAAATAACAGCTCAATGCCGCTATGTTTCGTATGGTGAGTGTAGAGAACTGCAGATCCTTTTCACTGGAAATGAGGCATTAAATCTTAGTTTTGACAGGTAAAACACATCTGCATTTCGCCATGCAGCAATTCTCAACGAAGACTATTGTGCACTAGTGTGTACGCAAACACACGTGCACCGTGAGTGAGGGAATAGTGTATCACTCTCATTTGTGATAGAAAAATTCAATAACTGATTCTGGCTCAGCCCGTGATTAAGCCGAGACCCCATGATCAGCAGTAGCGCTTATGAGCACTAGACCCACAAGAAAGTCAATTAGTAATACAGTAAAGACTAGCTGTTTCCCGCGACTTCGCTCGTGTGTAACTTAGGGTTTTATTTTCTTTGCACGGAACTCTAATTCTTTTTTTTTTCTTAAATAAAAGTTGCCTAAGTTACTCCTTATAACATCAACTATATGCCAGTGAAATCCCCGTCAAAATCAGTCCAGCCGTTTCGGAGATTAGCCGGAACAAACAGACAGACAGATAGACATACAAAAATTGAAAAAATTGAGCTTTCGTTACAAGTACCGTATATACTTTTATATGCACTTATCATTAGGAAGAATGTAAGCTCTTTTGTAATTATTAAATATTATAATATAAAATCTAAAGACTTCTATGTATGCTATAGACCGCGCGGGAGCGGCCATGCGCGGGTCGCTGGCACGGTAAATATGCCACGCAGTTGTATTTTTGACAGCGTTTTCTTAGTCACATTAAAACAAAATCAGTGTTAGATTGCCGAAAACAATTTTCACGGTTTACAAAACAAAGAACTAGGTTTCTCACCCACTCGCACTCGCAGATAATTGGCCGTAACTGAGTGCAAAATGTATTAAGGCTATAGAACCCGTCTAGTGGTGTACATACAAGAAGTCTTTGCATAAAATCTGTTATAATATAAAAACGCCGTGTAATGTGTATAAGAGAATTCACTACCCTATATCATACTGTGAATGTTGTAAGAGGCAACTGAGACTGAAACAGGGGATGATCAGCAGCATTCTCCAGGTAGCAACTTAAAGCAATAAAACTGCGGTTGCTAACCCGCCTGCCAAATGTGGCAACTATGGCAGACATCCTTCCTATGGGGGTAATCTATAAAGGAGGTCTATGTACAGAAGTAGGCTGTAAAGACGACAATAATGAGCGTAATAAAAATAAATAAAATTATAATAGTGTACAGGGTTGATGCTTGCTTTGATAATTTAATCTGTGCTAGGAGCCAAGTTCAATCCCATCCAACAGCACTAAAATTGTTAATTGCAATTTCATATGCTAATTTCTGCGTGCTCGGCGATGATAAGATCGCATCCTCTAACATCTTCCATCTCCTCATCACATTTAACGGACATGAAGTCTGTCTAAAAGAAATCCATCTTGTAATATCTTAATAATGTTGAAATATATTATAGAAATTTGAGAATGAAAATATAAAAAATTATATTTTCATTCCAAACTTAATAGTTTGAAAAGAGTAAGAACTTATAAAAAAGTCTTATAAATCCAAGAGTCCATAAACTTGTAGGTCTTTAATTCAATGCTTTAAATACTTAACGCACTGATATTTTGCATTCAACATGTAAAAGCTTACATAATACTTGGAACATAATGACTGGTGGGGCCAATTGCTCCGATTCTAATCCGGCTCGTAAGAACCAGAAAAATGGTTGAGCGATAGGCTTTATGTTTCCTCGAATCCAGCTTGAAGGAACCAGAAAAATGGTGGGGCCAATGACCAAATATTTTCGGCGATCGGTGTCTCGGGTTCAATTCCTTGTATGTGCGGATTCTTAAAACCAAAACAAGATGGCCGACGTGGCACGCTGCAGCCGATGGACGATGCTCTTGCTATTCCAAAATATACTGTTTTCCCAGTGTCTCGAAAGAGTTTCCACTTGAACCGCTAAGGGAGAGAAACCCGTCAAGGAAATGAAGAAAAGCGGTTCTATTAAAGGAACGCACTTAGCAGGCTGGGGTTCCTTGCGGCCTTGTGGACGACGTTCCTAGTCTTGTGTGTGGTGCGTTGGAAGAGCGGTACGCGACGATAACTCGCACTATGCGAGGCGGTTACATCTCGACTGTTCTGTGGCGCGACGGCCACAAAGGTGCCAACACAACTAGCGAAGTCTTCGAACTATGCAAGAAGGGGTAGGAGCGGCGGTAGGGTGGCCCCTTTTATTAGTCGGATATATCTACCACTTCCATCTCAGCGAGGCGCGTTTCTTATAGGCCAAAAAGGTGGCACCACATTCTAACCCCCCCCCCTTCAGTACGTGTGGAAGGAATGCGTGGGTGGGACGGGGAGACACTGGCAAACCATAACCAACCGAACGAAATGTGAAAGTACCCAATTCTTTTTCCGCGCAAGCAATGACAAAAACAATGAATCAAAAAACTTTGTTCAAATGGAAGCCCTTAATATATTTCTCAAAGCGTGAAATAAATATACATTGTAATACTCTTAATATGCAAGCAATATTATATTACTTATACAGTATACAGACTTCATGCTTTCTTTGTATTAAACAACATTGAAATGTTACTCAATAAATACCTCAAAGTTTCAAGCTGTGCTTTTTCTAACTCAAGTCTAGCATCCCAGAATAGTTTCCCCGAAAATGGATCAGCGCCAGCACGCCGAAGTACTTCATCTAATTGAGCTCGTGCAATATCCGCTGCACCAGTACTTAAGGCCCATGAACTCCAAAGACTCAGAATGGGTATGGCTAAAAGAAATGCTATTATTAGCTAGTAATTTTATATTTCTTGATTAGTTAATTTTATGAAAAAATTTATTACTTACAATAACAATCTAAAGCAGCTTGCTGGAAAAGGTCAGCCATAAAATCATGAGATTGTGCAGAATGTGCAAGTGTTTCTTCAGTCTGCAAGCGCAGAAGCCAATGTTCAGGATGTATTAATGTCATTTGCTGAAGACGGTCAAATGCAGCACGCCATTTATCTAGTTCTGAAAGACTCCTAAAGGCATAAAGAAACAGAGAATATAATTCCAATAAATAAATACACTAAGCATTCCACAACTACCACTATTTTCAATTTTTCATACTTTTTTCATTTATCCAATCAATATTACTCTTCAGAAGAATGTGTGGTATGGTTTGACAGTTTTAAGTATCTTGAGTATATCAAATACTAACAGTATTGTAATTACATAAATTTCATTTTAGGCGGACTTCAATAAAAGAGTGAGTTTACTATACTATACTGGGTGACTTTTTATACTGTCTGGAAAATAATATGGTGTTTTGTGTAAGTAGAATAGAAGTTACCCTCGAATATATTTGTAAAATATAACAAATATAACGAGATAGGCACAAAATTTCCGAATATCAAAAAAAACATAAAAACAATACATCCTACGGCTTTTGCGTAAAACTAAAAATAGGTGACATTATTTTAAACGGTTGCATAGGCTACGATCGCTAGTGAATAAACCGTTTGTAGGCGTCAGGCGGCCGAGTGGGGCGGCCGACACATCGTTGCAGCCAACATTTTGAATCAGCCGTATTCAAAAAGACCTAGCTGCGATACTTGCCTTCGTAATGCTTGCAGCAAGTGTTTTTTGATACGGCGCCGTTTACGAACGCAGATTACTGACGTTCATCCAGAGTGACGATACGATACATTGACTGACACAGCAGATAATGTCTAGCCTGATTACAGAACGACTAGTTTCACTTTCTTTATGACCAAATTTCTAGCCACAATTCAAAAGCATTTCAAGTGTATGCTGCGGTATTAAAAACAACCCACTACATTTGTTCGTTTTGTAATGTAAAATTCAGCATTATCAGCCGTATCATAGAACACAAAAATCTGATACATTACATGATATGCATTACGGCTAGGTGTTTATTAATACGTCTTATTTCTTATTTGACTGCCACAAACATTCATGCCGACCAAAGCCATTCAAGCCAAAACCGAAAACCATTCGTTTCAATTTATTAAGTTTGTGATTTCGATCTTTCTTTCATTCTTTAACGGACTTAGGACCATCCAATATGCTGTAGTTGAGTAGAATTACATGTTAAATTTTATCTTGCATTATAATTATAACGAATTCATAAACAGTTTCTAATAATAATTTTTATACCTACCATATACTGCAACATCTTAGTTCAAAAGATCGGAATCAACTTATTGGCAAACTACACTGATTGATATTTACAAAATTATACTACATTATTGTTATTCACAAAAAATGAACCTTTTTAGCGATATCGCAGTTATTGTTCAAAATGTCTACTGTTTCTTTCTAAATACAATTTAGCATGTCTCTGTAAATTATTTGTTTAATTTCAAAGCATGTCTCTATCACTGTTTTCTATTATACACTGCTTTAAATCACTATGCTTCTGCTGTTTACACTATTCGTTTTAATTCGGTTCACAAATAAAAGTCTAGAGGTGTTAGGTATGGTGATTTCGCCAGCCAGTTTACAGGTCCACCGCTATCTGTTCACCACGATCTGTCTACCTATCACCGAATTGGCTGTCCCGATATGCGCGCACAGATCGTTTTTAATGAGCTGGATATCTATCGTGCAGGAAATACATTCCTTGCAGACATCAGAAGAATGTTTTTCAACATTGTGTCGATGACGGAACGTTTCCTCCTGCAAATAAGTTATTCCCGTCAAATGACTTTCAACCCATATTGGACCAATGATGTAGTCGTTAATGATTGCCGCCCAAACACTGAATAACACTGAAACCAATTTGATAATCATGTTTTTTTATTTATGGATTTTGGAAACTCCACCAGTGCTCATTGTGCACGTTGTAAAATACAACGCGAGTAAGTATCGAGCACCGTCTAAGTTTTCACCAGACAAGACTAAAAAACTCTCCATTGCTAGGTAACTAGGTATTCGATATTAGAGTATAAGTACATGTTTACGATAGCTATCAGCGGGCGGCTGATACACACGCGGGAACATAAACAATGCGACGCGACATCACGCCGTAGCTAATCACAGCTGACTGAAATGAGAGCGTGGCCGGCGCGCAGCCTTGCGCCTGGAACCCTGCGAAAGGACAAGGACCTTTGTCCTTGTTCTTTGTTTGGTCCAGCGACTGCATTACAAATTCATTGTTTTATTACCGCTCGAAAAGTGGGTGCGTATTATTTGAATTTCGATGGTTTTTAATTAATTAATTTATTTATTTAATTTAAATTTTTTTTTTTTGTATGGAATGTTTACTACAAATCAGTAGTATTTATTGATAGATCCATTTCATAAGATGTTGATGAAGAAAAAAAATTGTAAAATATCAGTGCCATAGGCTTCTACTCTGTTCACCTGTTTTCACCCCGTTTTTTCCAGACGGTAAAAAAGTCATCCAGTATATTTTTTGTATGTATGGATGTTACGTGACAGCTGCATCAGTTGTAAACTGATTTAGATGATTTTTTTAATGAATAGGATGTACTTCAGGAATATGGGTAATAAATACTAATATTGAGTCACAACTGGTTTGTTATACTGCAAAATACCTACAAGGATGTCTCGAAAATTAATTGCTAAAAATATGGAAGTGTTGTTACATAAACATTTCCTTAGACAATAATATCATAACATTATATTTTATCTGTATTTCTCATAATAATTTATTTTTCTATACAAAAATATGAACTAATTACTACCTTACAAAACTAGTTGCATCCAAAGCTTGATTCATTGTGATGGAAAAAAAGGCTTGTGCTTGTGTAGGTATTAAAATCTACTATAACTGAGCAAACGGGTTTCTTAGACATCCTTTTTACGCTATTGATCTTCACAGAAGACCCAAAAACTAGAAATTGAATAAGCTTCAAAAGAAATTTATGGATCATCGGAAGAGGAATATACATCATCTTGAATGCTGACCTTATAAGACTTAACACATAATTACACATTATGTTAGATTCAATAATATGAAGACTAACATATTATTGAATCTAATGGAAAATAATATGCCATGTGAAGGCACCAGGAAATGATGCAGATATTGCAGTACAAGACAACAACAGAGATCTACAATAATCAAAATATATGAAGTTCTGCACTTTGCAGCACCTTGTTTTGATAATTATCACGAATAATACAAAAATAAACATTTTTTTTAGGTTCAAGTGTTGTTTTATTATGTCAGTGAATAATTTACAATGATGTAGTCCAACCCTTAATAAATGTGCAGATGACTTAATGGACATTGGTAACATACAGACCACATTATTTTTGTGCAAGGGCAGTAGTCATATAGAGACCACAGGGTTTTTTTTGTTATCAGGAATAGGGAAACAGAAAAAAACATAGTATTGTTCTTTTTATATCCCTATAATCTACCAAACACAACACTCAAAAGAAAAAAATTGTTAGGCCTGGCTAAGGGTTAAGGAGTTATACAATCTTATTCCAATATTTTCACAGACTGACGAAATAAAAAATTCTTTGAAAACTTTTTCTGATTTGTGACAATATTCTTTAAAAATAATCTGGAACCTCTTGGACACCACTACAGACCGCAACAGTTTTATTACACATTTTTTATTATTATTGGATGTACACCATATACGTGCAACTGATTCCATGTATGTGACACTCCTAAACAGACTGACCAAAGCTAAAGCGAAACCGACCACTACTACCACTGATGTCGCAGGCAGTGGGGTACTCCACTCTCCTTCATACCGTGCCTCATTGTTGCTCCGTCTAGTTGCCGAGTTGACTCACTATTAGTAATTATTACAAATATGCTTCAGGGGTGGTCCCACGTAAATTTGAAGAAAAATTCCACCTTACTATTTAGACAATACTGAATATCATGTTCTTTAGCCGAAATAATGGAAGAAAGTTGAAGGAAAAATTTTAAAAAAAATGTCACTTAAATTAAAATATTGTAACTGGATAATCTCAAGGAAATTTAATAGACTTGACTGTTAAATTTCTTTGAGATTATCCAACATTATAATAAAACAAAATATGATCCTCGCTATTAATAGTCTTTCAACAAACAAAACCATCCAGAACCAGAAAAAGATAAATTAAAATTTATAACTGGCATAAATGTAAAATTTACTAACATAGTTACTAAAAACATACACTTACCACAGTGCTTGTATAAGGTTAACGTGATCATCATAAATATAAGGGTCTTCTGATATACGACGCTCTAAGTCTGCTACTTTTTTTTCCAATACTTCTTCATCATCATCATCCTATGAGATGGTTAAAATAGGTATATTGTTCGTCAAGACAACTGATAACTTGCAACTAATAAACAAGTAAGAACATAAACTTGTTTATTACAAAAATTTCGTTGTTTTCATGTACATAAATTATAGTAAAACTAGTAAGTACTGGGAGGCTATCCGTATTTAACTTAAAAAATACAATGAAGGTTAATAGTTAATAGTTAAACTATGTTTTAATATGGTGGAAAATAATCTTTTTAAAAAATTAATAACTCTGTGCAACAAATAATAATTGTAAAAAAGAATTGATAAAACTATGAAAATTACGTCGGAATCATCAGAATCTTGGTCAGCATCGTCCTCTTCGACAACAACTTCAATCTCATTTTCTTCTTCAGAGTCATTTCGCACCTCATCTTCCACGATAGCCATCGCTACAATGACACAGGAACAAATTTAACAAAATAATAGCAAACCGATTCTGGTATGTACTTTTAATTCACAAATTCACAATTAACATTTCACATATATACAGTAATCTATGATTTCACAACACAAGTTTCCATAGACTCGTGTTTATATTTTATAATTTTTTTTGGAGTTTATGGCCTGGTATCTAGACGTTTAAGCCATATATTTTATAATTTTTTTGTCCGGTGTTGCCACTTGCCATATGCCAGCACGAATAATTCACAGATAAATATATACCGATCACAGAAAATATGATACCTGTGGACCACAAATTAATAAGCAGGTACAAGTCTTATTTAATAGTTTGGTTTGTGGTACTAGCGTACTGTGGACTTATAGTAATAACATACATATGTATGCATAGAGGGAAACTGCAATTTTACATAAATTAAGTCTCGTGTGTCAAAAAAGACGACATAAGAAGGACGATTTTTACACAAATATTTATCTGTGACAAACGGATTTTAGTTAACAATTATTGTTTTATGTGTTATTTTTAGAATGAATATAAGAAAGAAAATATAAGAGTCTCTTAACTCAACAAAAACTTAATTAAAGTGTATTCTTTGAACACACTTATTTCCATATATACCACTACGCTGAACTGGCTATACACTACGAAACGTTTATGCTGATTTAAAACGCTGCCATCAATTGTACAGGGAATTAAATTTGAGATAACCTGCAAATGCCCATTGTATGGAGTGTAGAAGTAAGGAGTACAAACTCCCATAGTAAAATAGTTGAAAAAGTGGCCATCTGTAAGCGGTAAATAACAATTCAAAAACTCTCCACAACAGCTGAAGTAGCTACTGGGATGAAATGAACTTAGCAGTTGCCGACGGTTTGAAGTGTGCTGCTAAACTGCTCAGTAGCTCTAACTGCTATTGCTACTAAATAAAATTATTAAAATAATTTTATTTAGTAAATATAGCCTCGAAAAAGTCGTCTATCCCACTAATATTTTTCGGCGCGTTCTGTAAAATTTACCACGTAGCTATAGTGGCGCCA
>DWHP01008918.1:0-10390 GCA_018247895.1 Parnassius honrathi | reverse complement strand
CAAATATTGTCTCTGTATCCATCTGTCTGTAGTCATGTTTTAGCGAAATAAATGATTTGATTTGATTTGATTTGTCACGGTGTAGGTATATCGGCAAATTCCAACGCAAGGCGCCAACGTTATGTAGACACTTATTAATGAACTTTTCATTACATTTACAACCCGTAAGATTCCACATCTATTTATAGATCTACCTCGTAAATTACCTAATGGGGGGGGGGTTTGCCATCGTTGCCACGCTTGGCAGGCGTGGGGTAGTAGTGGTTAATCTTACGCCACCACTACATAGCAAGGTTTTATTTTTATATTTCATTTTTATAATTCATGTAAACCATTAAAACATACCTGGTCTTCTCGACACCCTCGAGGTGATCCTTCAGCCTCGCACGCAGCTCGTTGATGTAAGCCTCGCGTTTTTCCTCATGCGAGTCCATCTTCGCATCCAATGCCTCCTTCGTGCTGGAGATGAAATTGTTAGTCTGCTCGCTTCGAATGCGCGATGCCTCTTCGATCTTCGCCATTTTCTGTGCGATCGCCGCCATCTTGCTCGCTTCGAGACTCTGAAATAAAGATAAATACATTACCGAACGTGAGCATATAAAAACCTAAGGCTCCGTAACGCAGTGGCTTAGCAATGAGTTGCGAGCTGAAGGCCACGGGTTCATCCATCTACATCTTTCTTCAGTTAAGAATCAAAATGCAAATGCGTTGTCAGCACTGAGGACTAAGATGCAATGTAGTTTCTAGTAAAAGTGTCTGGAGACATTTTTTCTCTACAATCACCATACGAACGCTTACGCTGGTATTCTGTGAGAGCGTGGTCCTTCCAATAACGGATACTTTATTAAAGAAACAATTTCCAAAAAAAAATACGTGTGGAATGTTTGTGACATTGCGTCTAATAAAATACCTAATACACTCATTTGCAAAAGAAAAAAACTAGTCGGTTTTAATTTTTTCTGCCAGAAAAAATAATCAATACGAAAAAGATTTTAATCATATGAACATGTTAATGGCCACAAGATAAGACCTGAATTTGGAAGTAAGCCATGTACCGAATCACGGCATGATAGTTTTTTGGTCAGTCAAGCATTGAGAATCTTCGTACTCCCCTCGTAGGAAGATTCTCAATGCTTGCCTTGAGAATGCTGCCCTAAGAACAACTTCGAAGAAGTAAGAAATGTGCAAATTAGTCTACGAACGGTCGCCCAGTCCGCGGTCGTAAATTACTCCGTCAGCAGCGAGTTGCCAACGGTTAACATCGCTCGAAGTTATGTGTCACAGACTCAAGAAGTCTGATATAGAGTATTATTTTCCGATATCTCTGTACAGTGAGGACCGACGTCGGCGATAAGATGAGGAGAACGCTCTGTAGAGGCACGTTTTGAAGAAATGACACCTTATATTTTACATAAAAAACATGTTTCACTTTAACTTGACTAACAGGTACTAGCTCTTTGAACTTCAACATTATTAATCAATGTTATGATAAAACTGAAGAAAATTATTGCTTGCTACAAAATTCTGAGTATAAAACTACTTAATTTTATTAAACAATCAATAAAATTGGTTCTTTGCTCATTATATGGTTTAGTAGAAGTACTACTTGTAACAGAATACATAATAGAATTATTGCTTGAAGCTTGCCATATTTTAATTATATAACTTTACATATTTTGTTGAAAGTTGCCTTTTTAATTTTAATAACGTTTAGTTCAAAAATATGTCTTCGTTGCGTAATTATATTATTTGCAATCTTAAAAACATTATTACTTCGCCATGAACAATTTTCATTATAAAAATTCGTCTACTCGTCCTAGTCGGTACTTAAAAATGTACACATATGTATATTTTTATTTGCTTCATTTTAAAAGAAAACAAGTTTTTAATTTTCATAAATCTGGAGTGACAAACAAACCTAATAGTGCACCTGATGGTAAGTGGTTACTGCAGTTCATGTACACTTACAACCACTTTCAAACAAAGAAGCTTATATATGAATTATTGTTATCTGTGAGGACTAAGATAGAATGCTTTCCAGCCTGTAATTATACTGGTTCTCTATACCCTACAGACCAGACACAGCAGTGTCGGCATTTGGATTGCAAGTAAAGGAGTGGTATCTACCCAGACGGACGCATACTCACAGAATACCAGCGTAAAATAGGAGACTTGTTTTTATTGGAATCGAGACATTCCATCTTAGTCCTCAGGCGTGACAACGCATCTGTTTTTGATTCTTAATCGAGGATAGATGTAGATGTCTATGGGCCGCAGCATCCACTTACCATCAGGTGGACTGAGTGCTCGTTTGTCATCCTTATTCTTCAATAAAACAAAATACGCAGGGAATTAGTCCTACCATCTAGTATTTTAGGTCCAATGTTTCACTTACACGTCTCCTCTCTTCAGCCGCTTTAAGCTTCTCTTGTATCTCTTCTACCGACGAAGTCTTTTCAGGAGAGTCGGCGCGGCGGGGCGCAGGCACTCCTACGGGTTCCGCGAGGATTACCTCGTACGCCAACCCACCTTTCGACATTTCCTGGCAGCGAATTTCAGTAGCTGTGGACAAATAATTATAATTAGAAATCATTTATTTACCTTGTTGAGCGTTTGTCTATTTTCTTTTTTTCATTAATCACGAAGTATACCAATTTTTTATGGATGTTTGAAAATTATTTCAAAAGGTAATAGTAATAAGGTTAATATTAAATCTATGTGCAAAACTCATATCCAAGTTATACATAAATAAAAATACTCAAATGTTAAAAATGACATTGTTGAAATTTAGTAATATACCCAATAATTACTTTTGTATAGTAATTTTTTGTAAGCCTCTCGGATATCTCCGCAGGAGCATATAATTTTTAAAATAATAAGTACTGTCTTGTAAGGAACTGTCCTTTAGGCATGACACCAAAATTATTTTTGATATTTTTTTAATTTTTTTCAATTAACAACAAGTGTCAGTATGCGGCTACTGTAGCCCATAGACACTCGCAATGAACCAAGAAGGTTACAGTTCATCTCTGACGACTAAAACGAGATACTTCACAAAGCTATTTCACGCTCTCTCTGTACACTACGAATTGAAACAACAGTGAACGTACTACTGCTCGGTGTCAGGAATAGTTATGTGGTACCCACCCGCACTGACACCTGGGCGGAAAGGATGGTTTATCATTTATTATAATGCTTGCTTGACAAACGAACATACCATTCACCCGATTGTAAAACTGTAACTGAATCCAAATGTAGATGTAACACCACTGATGACCAATGCTATACTTCTCTGTTACCGTTACAGCATATCAAGACCCCTGCTGAACACAGGCATCCCCAATAGATTATGCCGACAAAGTGCCCACCAGACTGCTCCGGTTTGCTTCCCCCTGTCACGGTTTACTTACGGGACGGTATGGGAGCGTAGTCCTTCCCCGGACAAACGACCTATTCGTGTTGCAGCCGTATACACTTGCAGCACGGCTCCGTTTCGTACTGTCTAACGCTGCTGTCTCCATTTTAATTTTAATTTATATTTAACCCAGCGAAAAGCGGTAACTAAGTCGTGTATTTTTTATTCATTATGTAATACAATATGATTGAGGAACCCCTCTTATTTTATGCCTCGTGTTTTAAGCCCCTCACTACATGAAAACCTTAGAAGTACACCGAGACATTTTTGCGATTTTCTTGTCGTTTTGCGAATTTATTGTAATATGAATCACACTACAATAAAAAAAATTGTATCACACTGCGTGATACATTTTTTTAATAAAAAGTTTTATCGAAAAAAAAAAACAGATCCGAAAAGCTGTGGCATCAGAGATGCAGAAAGTCTGGTAACGTGGCCACAAACGTGAAAATTTGAAGCAGTGAAATGTTGGAACGTCTGATGAAAAACTAGATTTTTACTTCATTTAGATGTCGTTCTTTGATTGATTGATTTTTTTCCCAATGTAAGTAATTTCTCTGTACCGTTTTCAATAAAAAATTAGACATGGATAAGCGTCCAGACCCGAAAGGATTATTTAGAGCAGACGCTCTCCTTGATGCTCGGCGCCACAACCAACAATTAGCCACTGTATACCGAGTCTACATTGATTAACAAAGTTGTAGAAATTATAAATAATTGTTTTACAACAACCAATGTATAGGTAACATTGAAATAGAATCGTGAACGGAAACAAGTGTGTTGCGGGAAGGGTCTTACAAGTGTACATACTCGTATGATGTAAAAAAAACAGAAAGAAACCCATAGTATAGTAGAAGTGGCGGGCTGGGTACGTCTCGCCGGAAAGGGTTTTAATTTAAAGGCATTTGTGCACGGAAACTACGACTTCTGGAACTTGAACAACGAATTTTTGAATAAGAGTGAAAACTGTGTTTACAGCGCTCATCAATTTTGTGTTTAAAAGCGTTTAACTTTTGATTAAAAAGACTGAGATTAACTAGGTAAAAAAGATACGTATGGGTTGGTATAACTTTTTTATTTATTTCTGAAGTAAACTGAGGGTGAACCACAGTGTTCAATCTGGAGATTAAAATAAAACAATATACTAGGTCGTCTTTCTTCCGCTGGTTTATTGTTAAATTTAAAAGAAAACAAACAACATATTATCAAACTTTGTTATTTTTATTGCTAATATAATGCATTAATTACCGGATTTTCACCCAATCCCAAACAGCTGTTAAATCTTGAAGAACGTTCAAATTCAAAACTACTCTATTTCATTTACACATTTTATAATTACATGGATTGAGACCCTAATTAAATTCTGCCATTTAAGACATTTGCAGTTTGATATCTAACTCCCCTTTGTTGCAGTATCAGGTAGATAATATTTTTTTAATATAATCACAATTTGAAAAACCGGGGAGTATGGCTATATATAGGTACTATTTCTATTCACAGAATCAAGCGTTAATTTGCGGAAATCCATTATATTAAAACCACAAAAAATTTACTTGCTAAGATCTGCGTTATAAAATAAAACGATGTGTCTTACCTAGTATGAAGTTTTAAGGCTGTACTTCTCTACTTTACCTAAGGATGCCTCGTGTAGAGGAGAAACGCTTGTCCTATTATCGACGGTGGTCTGTGTCTTTCTTAGCGTAGTGGTGCTGGGATTAGGCGTGACGGAGATAGTGCACGCAATTGAGGGAGGGCGGGAGGTGCTCTTCAAACTAGGTTAGACACGTCTTTTTATTTTATCTAGCGGATCTAACTTATAACATTAACAAATATATATCCCTTAACTAGTAGAAAAGTAAAAATTAAAATTAAGAATTGGCTATTAGGATTAGATTATGAACAAACTGAATCGATATTAGTATAAAAAAATATTAACAAACACGCAAAAAAAAAATTGTTTAAATCTTAAATTTCAACCACACACGAACACACGCAAACGCACGCACACTCACGCGCACTCACACACACATGCCATACGTGCACCCAGCCGCAAGCAAGCACACGCACACACACACCACACACACATACACACGCACACACAGATTTTAAAATTGCTTTATTTACATAAAATAAGTAGCTTTCATTATATTAGGGAGATCGCTGACTCTCGTAACACGGGTTTCCTAACCTAGCTCGGGAGTCAGAGGCTTAAATAATATTGTAACAAATTTTATGTCAATAAAGATTCTTATTATTATTATTATAACAACCACGTTAACATCACAAAATACGGTAGTAGCAACTCCTTGTGATGTTTTTAACTCTGTAGACCAAATACCAGCACCGACTTCCATAATAACCGACTGTTCTCCGACTGTGTGTTGTGGTGCAAGTAATGGTCGTTTGCAATCTATTGCAAAATATATAAACAATAAATCTAATCTTAATAATCCTATTCATGCTCCAATAGTAAAGCACTGCCTTGTAATAGTTAAAAACGTAAACCGAAACAGTAAAAACCAACTTCTTAAACACAAAGAATAAAATTATTACAACATAATAATCATTAGGTAATTTCTAAAGTGAGTCTATAAGTGTAGCAAACAATTAAAATCGGAAGCTGTTACGGAGAAATTACTTTTAAGTTCAATATTTTACACTTTTGACGAGACTTTTTTATGGGACTTTTTTATAGGATAAGGGTGACAAACGAGCACACAGTCCACCTGATGACAACTCGATGCTGTGGCCCATAGAGACATCTATATTTAATCTCGATTAAGAATCAAAATCCAGATGCGTTATCACCCTTGAGAACTAAGATGGAATGCCTCGATTCCAGTAAAACTGGTCTCCGGTTCTCTACACTCACCATACGAAACACAGCAGCATTAAGCTGCTATTTTACGCTGGTATTCTGTGAGAGCGTTGTCCTTCCCCAGTCGAGTCGACTCATTCGTGCTACAACTATACTACTAATATAACTGCAGCATGGATCTACCACCTGGCAAGTTTAATCTATCTAGGGCAGCCTAGTTGTCACTAGATTGTGACATTCTGTTAAGAGATTCAGGAAATCGATGGATGCAGGTGGCTTAGGACCATGTTATGTGGCATTCCTAGAAGGAGATCTTTATTCAGAAGTGTGATGCGCTGGAATAACAATATGATGATAATGATGATTGCATAATATAATGCTACAAATAAATGAAAAAAACAACGTGACACTGAAATGGGATGAATCAATAATTACAGTCTGTCTTAGAAGGCAGGTTTGACGAGATTGACCCACCTGTGACCTTTTTGTAATCTTCATTCCCATATCATAAACAAGTAAAATAAGTTATTATTTTAGCCTGACAAAATAGTTAACAAGCACTAATTAAAAATTAAAATACCCAGCGTACTTAAAAAAACTTTACCGCAAAGAAAAAAAATGTATACTCTATAAATTCTAGTTATATTACTTCCGCAACGCCACTACATGTGTTATAATGTGTAAAATGAGTGCCAAAAATGGACACATATACATACATACATAATATATACCATACACTCAAAACATTACCCTCTCTCTGAGACAGTCGGGTAAAAAGGTAAACTGAGAGCAATGAACTCATTTTCATAGTCTATATTCGTAAGAAACGTATAATATTAAAAAAGTAAAAATAATGTCTATACTATAGTCCTAAAATTAAGTTAAGCGTTCATAAACAAGCAAGGGTTTATTAATTAACCGCTATTAAACAAAATTTTAATTAAAATGTTATAAAGATACTTTATATCGCGTCGTACGCATTGAATTTAAAGACAAAGCAATTAACACACTGGAGCGCAGGGATAATAAAGGATCATTTAATTAAGTTGCGGTTCATTATGTCTTTAAATTTTAAAAAGGCAAAACCCTAGCTAAAGTAGCTCCAAGGTCGAACCTGTGTATAAAGGTGAGGGTAGCTTTGTTGTCGAATTAAGAGGGATGTTTGCGAAAGGCGGGGACCCCTTAGGGTATGACTCATGGAGTTGTTGCGAGAAACTCACTGCTACGACCTCACTGTATAACGGAATAATAACGCTTTTTTCTTACGTATATACGATGTATACGTGTACGCTTAGTTGGAAGGAAGGACAAATAGGTCATAAATTATAATAAGAAAATAAGTTTTCGAGCTTGGATATGGACAATCGTGAGTAGGGTTATATTCCTAGACCAAAAACTACTAATATGGTTAGGTTTGGTTTAGAATACTTCTAGCCACCCAGCTAGGTCTAGTAAGTCCGTAGCTCTGTATGGAGCGCCTGTATGGGCAAAAAGGCTGACCATTCGACGCTGTAGAACTAAAATCTGCAGTGTGCAGCGGAGGATGGCGATACGGATCGTACGAGGATACCGCACTATATCCTTTGAGGCGGGGACAATCCTGGCTCGCTTTCCACCACTAGATATACTGGCAGAGATAGACGCGAGGGTCTACATCCGGATTCGTGCCCTCCGTCAGAGCGGTGGTAGTGAGCCAGAAGAGGCACTCGAATCTATTAAACGGCAGGAACGGCAAAACGCTCTGGCGACATGGCGCACTCGTCTCGAGGAGCGCTATGAACGCAAACGCGTCGTTGGAGCAATCCTGCTGGTCTTCGAAGCCTGGATGCAGCGACGAGTAGGAAGACTCACCTTACACAGATAATTACCGGACACGGGTGCTTCGGTGATTACCTGTGTAAGATCGGACGCGAGACGACGGCGAACTGCTTCCACTGCGGAGGACGGGACCAGGACTCCGCTTCTCACACGCTCGCGGTACGCCCAGCGTGGGATCGGGAGCGGACGATTCTGGTAAACCGCATTGGACGGAACCTCTCCCTGCCAGCAGCCGTGTCGGCGATGCTGAGCGGGGACTCAGCGTGGAGGGCCGTTGCCACCTTCTGTGAATCCGTTATGATTCAGGAGGAGGCTTCTGAGCGAGATCGGAAGAGGACGGATCCCGCTTGGAGACGACGTCGCCAAGGCGTTAATCACGGCCCTCCTCTTGAAAACGGTGTTCCCCTAACAGAAACGGGGCCTCTGGAGTTGCAGGCGCTCGGGGCTGGGGCCCCGAACACCTAATTAGGTAACCCCGAGGAGGAAGATGACTCGAAAGTGTTCTCGAGCCATCGTGGTAGCACTGCGAGGGTGCTGGGGGTAGCGAGTATTGCGAACGAAGATCCCGGGACCCCTCGTATACGCTGATGGTGACCACCGTGGGGTTTAAGCCGGTAAGAGTCCGGCATAACCTTCTCGCTGCCCCCGCAACGAATGGTATCCATGAGGATTTCCCCACGAAAAAAAATCCCGTTCAACTTAATTGTTAACTTGTTACTTAACTCACTAATTGCCGTTCGCAAGTTAACTTGCCTGGTTAACTCGCTATTCTACTTGTTAAAGTATAAATCGGCCTTCAAACTCGTTTTTATTACGTATGGAAATAAGTCTATTGAGTAAAGAAATAAGGAAGCGGATGTCGGAAACAATAAAAATGGCAAGAGGAAATAGGTCGGCTATTCGTCCTACAACCGTAATATAGATAGTACATTGCTTCAGCACGTAAAAAAAAAACACGTGAAATGTCTATGAAAAACGTCCGCCATGTATTGGTGACCTAAAAAGCTATCTTATGGTTTTTGATAGGTTTTGATTTAATTTTTTTTATAAAATAAGGTGACAAACGAGCACACAGTCCACCTGATAGTAAGTGGATGCTGTGGCCCATAGACACCTACATTTATTCTTGATTAAGAACTAAAACGCAGATGTGTTGTCACCCCTGAAGATTAAGATGCAATGCCTCTCATTTCCAGTAAAAAAGGTCTCCGGATCTCTACACTCACCATATGTGAAACACAGCAGTATTAAGCTGCTATTTTACACTGGTATTTTGTGAGGTTTGTCGTTTGCGCTCGGCGTAGAACACAGACTGGCGGCGGGCAGCATAATCGAAGGTTCGAAAACTATGGTTTTACATATGCTTGCCATTTTGCTTGATATTTCCCATAGTTGCCACGCTTGGCAACCGCAGTTTTTATTTTTTATTTTTAAGTTGTTATCGTTGTACCCATCTTCAGTCTTGCTTCTCCCTGTCGCCTCTTACGATACCCACGACATCATATGGGATAAGTGAATATTGTTACACATGTCGGTGGGCAGGTGTGGACGCACAAGGTGGCGTGGGAGGGCTGGGTGAAGTGCTGCGAGCGGCTGTGCGGCGTGGCGGGTGTGGGAGCGGGAGGAGGCGCTGCGGCGGGCGGCGCGTGCGAGCGGGACGGCACGCGCGCGCTGCTGTGCTCGCTGCCGGCGCACGCGGCCGCCGCGCTGCCGCCGCACCTGCAACAGCTCTGCTCCGTAACTAGCTCATCTTTTTAATCTCTATTTAAAAAAAACGTTACCACTACCCTAGGATTTTCCCCGTATCGTGTACAAACATAAATTTTACAAGAACAAACAATTACACTACTACAATTACTTGTAGGCCATACAAGTACGTGTTCCGTGCGGAATTCGAACCCGCGGCCCTTAGCGCTGTAACTCATGGCTAAACTTGCTAACTGCGCCACGGAGCCGTCAATTTAATCTGTCACGTATCAAACCTATACATGAGATAATCAAATCTCACCTTTGTAGACCCGTCCAAAGAGTATAGTAATATTTAGAAGGGACCCCTCAGAACCGATGATTATATAATCACTACGTTTACTCAGAACCATAGATAAGAGTGCTCAGAACAATTTTTTTAAATGATATTTATAAGAATTATACAACTAAAATTTTATTAGAATTTATTTAATTACTAAATTACCCTTCTCCAAATTAAGAGAATTTACTTCAAATGACGGGTTTCCGCCTTTATCTACCCATCGCATTTGCTTCATATAAAAGTTAAAGTAAAGTTACAGCCTATATACGTCCCACTCCTGGGCACAGGCCTCCGCTCATTTCTGAGAGGG
>DWHP01008917.1:0-10390 GCA_018247895.1 Parnassius honrathi | reverse complement strand
CCCGATAGCGGGTTGCAGCGGCTTTAAATACACATTTTACACCGAAACATCCAGAATGTTCCAGTAAATACGGGCGCCGACCGACCAGACATAGAAAGTTCGAGTGTGGGGCTTCGAGAAAGCTTAATTCTTCTGTTCGATACTAGATGGCGCTGTTGGTTAAGATACCAGGCGTGACATTTTCTGGAAAGATCTCCTCGCTCTGTTCCTCGACACTAGATGGCGCTAGGGTATCAATTATAGCTTGCAACACTATGATAACATAGAAAAGAGACGTAGCGCGCGAAATCAAGTGATACAGGTCGAACTAGACAACCGCTAGCGTGGTAATGATTTCAGATGGCCGGCGCAGGGAAATATACGGCAGTTTTATATAATTAATTAAAAAAGAATAGTAACGATTTAAAAGTAAAAATCATAGTATAGTTTAAACAAATGTTGATGATTATTTTGGTATAAATTTTACGTCAAAAAGATGTAGAACTTCAGAGATATTGGAGCCTGTATCGAAGCTTTTTCGGTCGTTAATTGAATTATGTCGATATTTTTTCCTTACGTGAAAGGCATATAAAGAAAATGTATTCTATCATTATTAAAGTGTAGGATACTAGGGAGATAAAAATATTTTCTGATGGTTGATATTCAATAGAATCCACAAATTAGAGCCCCAAATTATATTTTTCAGAGTTGTGACCTAAGCATGCATCGGTAGAATGATTATTACTAAATAAATAACAAGTTATCTAAAATTTGCTCTGAACTTATTGTAGTAGAAAAAAAGAACTATTTTTACTAAGTAATTGTTATTTCAAGCAACGAACGGAAAACATATAATTTCAACAAGGAAACCTTGTAATTTCGCATTTTTTTGTAATACTCTTTTTAAGTCCGCCCTTGTAACCCCTAGTTGAAGGCGTGTTGCAATAAAAGAAAAATAAATAAAAAATAAAAAAATACTTACCGTCTCTAACAACCAGTGAACTGTTTTGGGCTAATAAAGTAGAATTTATTTCCTCAATTACATTCAACGGAATGTTCGTAAAAACCTGCAAAATATACTCACCTGCGCATCAGAAGGCAGCTTCTGTAACTTGGCGCACCTCTTTTTCTGAACGTTACACACTCTGAAGCAGCTAGCCGATGGTGTGCTGTCCACGAAGTACACATTTCCTGTTATCCAGTCCACAGCGACCTGAAAAGAACATAGGCTATATATAGGAAACTATCATTTTGCCCCGCGTGTGTCGTAAGAGGTGACAAAGAGAAATGCTAAAATAACCTCACAGCTTCTCATAGATAGCGGTATGACCATCAGGTTTACCTGAGATACTCCAAGGTGGGAGACTGAAATCAATAGACACCTGCCGAGGATGGTGAATAGATTATTAAGGTAAATCCTCGCTTACAACGGAGGAGGTCTACCTCCAACAATGGACTTTGGCGAACCGATTGTAATATACCGGGTGTTGCAAAACCACCCATAAAGCCGAAAGGAGGTTAAATGGGGCCTTATAACGAGTCCACTCACAATACTTAAGAACCGTAGTAACGCTGTATAACATACCCCAAAAAAATTATTATTATTCTCACTGATGTGCAAACCCTATAGAGTAAACTACGCAGAATGTACCTACATTTCTACCTAATTCGCGGAACGACAAAAATTTTAGAAGACGGATCTAACCTAACGAAACAACCTAAACGAACACTTACTTTTTCATAATAAACGTCAAATTTACAGAAACGGCTCAAAGTGTGCTCCGCCTTGCTCAGTACACAACCTCGCTTGTCGGGATGTGTCTTGTGTAGCGTTTCACACCATCATCGGGGTTATTGATACGAAAACCGACCTAACACGCTGTTCCATTTCGGCAACCGTTGGGCAATCGGAGAAATACACTCTATTCTTCACATAACCCCACAAAAAGAAGTCCAAGGGTGTGAGGTCTAGAGAGCGAGCAGGCCATAGCACCGGTCCTTCGTGGCCGATCCATCCTCGCGGAAAGTGAACGTTAAGATGTTCTCATACGTTGTGAGCAAATGTGCCGGGGCTCCATCATGCTGTAACACAGTATTTCTTTAGTTTTCAAAGTAATCCCAGTCAACCACTGGAAAGTCGTTAATCTACTCTTCGAATACCGTTTGTATAAACGTTAGATAGTTGCTATCGTTCAGACGTGATGGCAAAATGACGGGACCGATGACATGCCCGTCGTAAAGGCCAGCCCACACATTCAGCCGCCACTGGTGTTGAAATCTGTCCCGCCCTGCAGCATGTGGAGCGAGCCCAAACGTAATCGTTATCCATATTTGAAAGTCCTGACCTCGTGAATGTTGCCTTATCCGTCCAAAGAACATAGTTTACTTAATTAGGGTTTCCCTCCCTGCCTGAGGGTATCAGCTCCTGTGTACGGCGATAGTGATAAGGGTGACGATTGTCGTCACGAAGAATTCGCCAAACTGCAACACGGTTTATACCGAATCTTGTTCCGGCTGGCCTCGTATTATACTTGTGGTTAGCTCTTCTTCAAAATGCTCTAACACTAATTCAGCCTGTCTGACGTCGACTGTGTTTGGACGTCCATTTCCAGTAGAACGATGAAAAGAGCCGGTGGAATGTAGTCGTCCTGACATGTTCAGAAAATACTGGTACGAAGGCAGCCGTCGCTGTTCAGTGGGGGGTCTACCATCGATAAATCGTTGCCGATACAGTTTGCGAGCACAATTTAAATCGCTGTCTTCATGGCCTACGCATAATATCATATCGTAATATTCCGAGTTAGAAATCGTCGTTATTTTGCAAAAAAACTCGGAAAAAACTCGAAACAGATTTTTTTTACAACTTGACATTTTTGAAGCCAGTACTTGAGTATAATGACATCATAGTATTAAGGTAGCAAAAATTTGCGAATGAAAAATAGAAAATCTATTAAAGTAGACAATTGTTAGGTAAAATAGGTACGTAAGTCTTTCTGTTAAATAATCTGCTTCCCTTACATGACAGCTTACTAGGGTTGACAAATTTTTTGGCTTTGATAATTAATTATATTTTTACGGGGTATTTTGTAACACATTGTATATAGCAATAACAATAAATATAACTACGATTGTATATATAGCATTTAGCATAGGGCGAAAAGGGCATGTTTTTGGAATGAAGTTAGTTAGGCGAGCGCGGGGGCGCGCGGGCGATACGTTTGCAAGTTCACTTCGCAATTCAATGTTTACTCTGTGTGTTTAGCTTGAGCGAATGAATATTGCGAGTTGAAAATTTATGCTTTTTTAAATATTTTTAGTAAAAATGTAGGATAATAGTGTCTTGTGATGAGTAGAAGTGTGTTAAAGTACCAATCGGCGAGGAAAAGGTAAAATCTTTAAAAATTTTAGTAATTTGTACTGTTCTGTTATTCTTTTCCAACGATAAAACTGCTTGGTACACTACTGGATATGATGATTTACATAACTTATCTGAAGCCGTTAATAGGCATATGAATTCTCAAAAACACATGAATGCGGTAATTTAGTTCAGTAATTTTGGAAAAAAATCGGATTGAAACATCTTTATCGCGCCACTTATCCGAGAAATTTACAAAATACAATATGTTGATCACAACTGTAGTGTTTTTCAATGATTGGTCGATATTGTTTGTCATTTAGCACAACAAGAACTTCCTTTAAGCGGTCACGATAAGTCGATGCAGCATCAACAAAGCGGCAAACGGCCGAGTTATTTATCTAGTACAATCCAAAATGACATTATTCATTATGTCGCTGATGTAATGAAAACTCGCATCGAGTACAATAAAAATCAAAATACAACAACATTTTACGCGGACGTCATTAAATCTTTCCTTAACAAAGAGAGATATAGTGATTTAGAATATAAATAATTTGTTTTTTTTTATTTTGTACATTGTTTGTACTTTGTTCATGCTTTCTTTTGTTCATTTATTGTATTGTATGTAAATACCTTTTTTTGCTCAAGCAATTCAATTTGCAAAGCATCAAGATTGGTGTATTTTTATAAAACTGCTAAAACAACAAAACCATATCTTGGGCTTGTCCTAGTAACCCTAACTAGCTTCACCACCGCCTAGCATTTATCTATAACAATACTTAACTAACATATCTATACATATAATAAATCTGTAGAAAAGTCTCTCTGATCAG
This sequence comes from Parnassius honrathi, assembly GCA_018247895.1. Lineage (NCBI taxonomy): Eukaryota > Metazoa > Arthropoda > Insecta > Lepidoptera > Papilionidae > Parnassius > Parnassius honrathi. The sequence continues at coordinate 6,220 of DWHP01008917.1, read as the reverse complement.
ACGATACCTACGAACTAGATAAAGACGCTACCTTGGAAGACAACTCGGCACAATTACATTGTTTGTGGTTGATGCTTCAAAATCCTGACAGCCTTTGTAGGCTTTGCAAAAGTGCTATAAACTTTTACTTGCACTTTAGTGGCAGATTCAAATAATTTCGTGCATTGTCTAAAGAATTTGCCAAAGAGTTCCTAAATAAACACTCCATTTTGTGAAGACACACTAGAATGTCTGCAGTTGAAAATAAGAATAAAATACCTAAAATAATATTTACGTCTAATACAGTTATAAAAGAAGCCTCCCATGAAAAAACGTAGTTTTACGGGATATAGATACACAAATGAATAAAGGAAAGAGAAGAAAAAAAGAAATTTGTGTACCATAGCGACTCAAGCCTGACATCGGAAACTTCGTTTCTTGGTGCAGGTGACTCCGACTATGTACATTTTGATAACTACATTGCATTATATTTACAAGAACAGGAAAAATAATAATGATATTGATTTTTATTTTGAAAATTCTCTTGGACCTCAAGAAAACAGCTGGATAACAGCTAAATTTCCTTAAAAAGTGTTAATAACTTTATATGGAAGGTTTTATCAATAAATAATAAAAATTTCCAAAGTGAAATTTGCACGAAAAGTAAAAATTTTAAGTGTGATAAGGGTACGGTATTCACCTGCCCTAACATTGAAGACATGTATGATATACATGATTTAAAAATTATTGTTGAAATTTTACCTGAGCCCCAAATTTAAGGATAATATTGTTATTTAAAGATAGTTTGGTTATCGTTTTAATATTAAAACAATACTCCAAACTCACAAAGTAACTTAAATATTTTTTGGTAAAGCAATCTGATAAAAATTGTTTGTTTCCTATATTAATAATTATGAGACATTAGTGCCAAAGAACATTTATTATTTTTTACTTGTAAGAAGCAATATGTTCAATTTTTTTAAAGTGAATAAAAATATTTAAAAAAATAATCTGTATGTTTTTGGACAACCCTAAAGTCAACGATATTTTTGTATGGCAAGTTTGTACCTGCTACAACATAGCCTATTCGCTGTGAAAAAAAATTCCTTTCTGACAATTATTTAACTGCGGAAGATAAGCACGGTATCTCATGCACACGGGAAAACGATACTGGAAAGATCAACTTATTATTTATTGAGATATCCGTCTAAGCATTGCTGCATCTTTTACATACAACTTTGCCTACGAATTTGAGTACTTGTAATTGAAACAAATAGCATAAATTAAAAATATTTTCATTCGGTCTGGCAAGGTATAAGGTTTGTTTTTCATATGAAACCTATTAAGAGCGAAAATAATAAATTGGTTCAGAGATACGAACAAAAAACATCGAAATCCGTGCAAAGTTGCAGCATTCCACGTGCTAATCTATACGTATATTGATTAAAATTGTTCTGCCTGAAATTATTCTAAAATTTTCACTATTCATATAATTTGATTAAAGAGATTTCTATATATGTCGAAGCCTGATCATAGAATTGATCATATTATATCATAAAGTAGTGTATTATTTCGTAAAATGGTGTCATTTCAAGACATTAAAGTTACAAGTAAAGTTACAGCCTACATACGTCCCACTGCTGGGCACAGGCGTCCCCTCATTTCTGAGAGGGTTTTAGGGCAAGGAAATGTCCGCCATGCTGCGCCAATGCGTGTTGGCGAACTTCACATGTCTTCGAAATATTTTTTTACAGAATCAACGTCACTTTATGTCTTATTATAATAAGTAAATGTTCGCGGTTTTGGGATGGCTTTTGAGCTAGTAGAAACCCATCCTTCTTTCGCTGATATTACTAGATAGTGTAGTTTTGGCTTTCATAGTTTTAATATAATAATAGCGCCATCTATTTTCTGATAAATAAACTAATGTAAAATTAAATTTTGGAATGCTACTGAATATTCTTATTCGATGAATATCAAAAATTGACAATTTTACCCTCCACCTCTCTGGTACCTAGATAGTGTATTGCTTAAAATATCCAGACCGGTGGCCATTATAGGAATGATATGCCACAATGAGAGCCAATAATCTTCCGCTCACCAGATGTCGCTGGTTGACACTGACGTGATGTGTTTTGTTACACAGTCATTTAATTGAGAAGTTAGTTTTAAATAAAAGTGTGTTTCTAATTTTTCTACTTTAATAAACATCTTTTACCTTTTTACCTTTATTTAAAATTAATATATAACTAATAGTACAAAAAACATTAAAGTTTACGTTTTTTAACAAATTACATAACTTCCCATCTATGAAATCTGTCAAATATTACACCTCATTTTAGGTGGCGCCGCACTGCTGGGAGAAAAAGTCGTGAAGTCATTACTACGTTTGGAAAAACACTAACGACATTGTGACACGGGATACAAAAAACTGATATTAAGAGAGAATCTCTTTAGTTGAACGTATTGGATGTCTACCGGCGTTTTGATTTTATCAATTTCATTTAATATCAAATTATCTAATGTAAATAACAAAAAATTAAGTGCGCTGTGAGATTTTAACTTTATTTGATGGAATAGTTCGTGGTATGATGTCTAATTACTAAGTTTTATGAATTTTATTTAAACAAATACTAAAGCCGTGTTGGAGTGTGAAGTGAGATTTCATCGTGACACGGGAACTAAATACGATTCCTTTGAGAACAAATGAATGTGTTATGAGAAATTTCATGTGCTGATTTATCACGTATCCGGTGAAGTGGCAAAGAATAATTTCATGGGGAAACCTAGATGTTGAATTTGAAGCATTGCGGCCTACCTACTCTTTTCTACCCACAAAACACTGTAGGTCAGGGGTGGTGAACCTTTACGTATCAACGTGCCATTTTTCTAAGGAAATGTTTAATTAAGTAATAACGTGCCGTAAAATAATTTTGACTTCTTGATTATTGGGAAAACAATAGCAGTAAATACTATCGACTTAAAACTCTTTATTTACTACAAAAAATAAGTAAAGAGTTTTGAGTAAGCTGTAAAATACATGTAATTTGTAATATTAACTGTTTTAGTTTTACGCGTAATTCAAATTAAAATTACATTAGTGTGACTTCCCTTGTTGCAGATTGGATGACAAACATCTTATATTGGGGCTGTAAAATCCTAAATATAACACAAATCAACTTTTAAAGACAATTGTGTCAACGAATTTTATTATAATCCTATATGTAAGCGAACTATGCATTCCTTGTGGGAGGCGTGGACTTGTGAAGGGCTGTAATGATGATGATGATGATGAAACGAATAATGCGTCATTAGCAATAGTAGTCCACGATGCAACTAGGATCACTCGCGTTCGTTCGTAATATAATACTTCATAGTAAACATTGTGATCGGTGCCGTGCCCAAAATATTGTGTCGAGTGTCATCAGTGGCACGAGTGTCATTGGTTTGCTATCCCTGCTATAGGTAATTAGGAGCTCTGTGCATAGTAGTGATACGTTAAATCAGTTAAATCAGTTTAACGGTGGTAGAGCCACGCAGCAGCCTTTTTTGGATTTTGAGTTGAATATAAGACTACCCCAGGAAGGTATCAGCACCCCCGGTGACGGAGAATCTCTTGCTGAGCATCCTCGCCCAAACTCCCCTACTCTTCCTGAGCGTGGTTGCTCAGGCTGCCCCTCGTATTCTGGTGGGGGAGCGACGAAATTCCGCTAGACGCTAAACCAGCTCGGGGCAAACGGAGCAATAAGTCAAAGGCGCCCCCTGCCACGCTATCCGTGGATTTCTGCAACATCAGGGCATTCATTCAAACCTTCGTCCACTACCATCCCCGCGTATATATATGCCTATATAGGTCCCATAGCGGTAATGCCGATACAGACTGACTGGTCGACCACGTCCAGATGGCTGCAGACTTCGTGCTATAACAGGTCCCATCCACAGAGATCGTGATACTTGGTGATTTTAACTCCCACTTGGATCGGCTTGGTTCTCGTTTAACCGATCATGCGGGTAGATCTGTTTATGACTTTGCTTTGGCATGTGGTCTGACACAACTGGTTAACTCGGCTACGCGGATCCCAGATGTAGAAGATCATGTACCTTCCCTGTTGGACCTTCTGCTGACCTCTCATCCGGGCGGATATCAGGTCTCCGTTGATGCCCCTCTTGGCTGTTCGGACCATTGTCTGATTCGGAGTACAGTGCCACTCATGCTCCCATCGTGGTTGCGTACTGCAGGTTGCCGCCGTCTTTGGCATTATAGATCAGCCGATTGGAAAGGGATGTGATCTTTTTTTGCATCCTACCCTTAGAGGCGGATTTGCTTCTCGCCGGATAATCCCAACGTTGTTGCTGGTTCTGCCGTTGATGTGATGCTACGGGGAATAGAACCATTTATTTCATCATCTGTGGTACATATCAGAGGCAGAACCCAGCCCTGGTTTGGTCGCTCCTACAAAATTGCATTATATCATAAGCAAGAGTGTTACCAGGCCTGAGCTCGCACATCGACGTCTCGGGATGTAAATACCAGCGTTCTTAAAGAGAACTATAATCTTGCTTCCAGGTCCTTCAAAGGTGTCATTGTCAAGGCAAAGTCAGAGCTCATTGGCAGAATTAGCGAGAAACTTGTTCGTCTTCCTTCGGGAACACGTGCATTCTGGTCTCTCGCCAAGGCTGTCCAAGGGAACTTCTGTTAGCCATCTATTCCATCACTGCATAGGGAGGTTGACTCACTGGCCCATCCCAAAAACAAAGCCGATCTACTGGGCTCTTTCTTTGCGTCCAACTCGACTCTTGATAACGGGGGGCACACCCCACCGACCATCCCGCAGTGTGAGTGCTCCATGCAGGGTGTGCTGTTTACCCAACGCTCGGTGCGCATAGCAGTCCTCTCCCTGGAGATCAGCAAGGCCCAATAGGGATCAATAGTGCTGCAGACGTGTGCTACGGAGTTGGCACCGGTCTTAACGCGTCATTTCCGGTAATCCTACTCTCTCGGCGTAGTCCCAAACCATAGAAGATAGCTTTCGTGCACATGATCTCTAAAAAAGGTAACCGCTCTGATCCGTCCAACTATAGGCCAATCGCCACCACCTCTTTGTTCCCTAAAATAATGGAAATCTATTATTAACAGCCAGCTGTGTGGTACCTTGAGGATCACCAGCTGATTAGTGACCGCCAGTACGGTTTCCGTTGCGGTCGCTCGGCTGGTGATCCTCTGGGTTAACTAACTCATAAATGGGCGAAGGCAGTAGAGTCCAAGGGGGAGGCGTTGGCCGTTAGTTTGGACATAACGAAGGCATTCGATCGGGTTTGACACAAAGCGCTTCTTACGAAGCTTCCTTCCTATGGACTTCCCGAGAAATTGTGCAATTGGATCACCAGTTTTCTTGCTGATCGGAGGATCAAGGTCGTAGTAGACGGCGCATGCTCTGATTACATGCCCATTAACGCTGGCTTTCTACAAGGCTGCGTGCTATCACCAACGCTGTTTCTTTTGCATATCAATGACATGTTGCAAACTGGAAACACTCATTGCTATGCAGACGACAGCACTGGTGATGCTTCTTTATACACCGCCGTGCCATTATTTCTCGGCAAAGCGTCTCAGTGTATCGGGACAAACTTGTGTCTGAAGTCGAAACTTTGTTGAACGAAGTTTCGGACTGAGGGCGACTAAATCTAGTACAGTTTAGTCCCCAGAAGACACAGGTTTGCGCGATTACCACTGAAAAAACCCATTCGTCGTATCTACTCAGTTTTAAGGCACTCCATCTGTAGCTCAGCTAGTATTAGAGTCCTCGGCGTCGACATATCGAGTAACGTGCGGTTTCGTGGTCACGAAAGAGAAGGCCAAATTGGCTTCTAAAAAGCTTGGCGTACTCAGCAGAGTGGGACAGTATTTCATGCCGGCTCATCGCCTGCAACTTTACAAGGCCCAGTTTCTGCCACCCATGGAATACTCTTCCGCTCAGCTACTTCCATTTGATCGCATCTAGCGCAAAGCAGTTCAAATCGTCGGCGATCCAGCTCCCCAAGCCGTCAAGGCTTGACTCACTGGCACTGCGGAGACATGTAAGAAACGTGTCTCCGCTCTTTACGTATTGTATCGCATCTACCACGGGGAGTGCTCTGAGGAATTGTTCGGACTAATTTCTGGCACACAATTTCACCATCACACATCGCGACAAAACTCGCGATACCATCCATACCATCTGGATGACTAGCGGTCCACCAC
>DWHP01008916.1:0-10391 GCA_018247895.1 Parnassius honrathi | reverse complement strand
TTTTTTTTTTTTTTTTATTACTAATATAACTCCACCACGTAAAATCTTATAGCTTTTGAGGTCTTATAGCTTCTGAGTAATAATATAAGATATTTAGTAGGAGGTCGTGAATTCTATTTTGCTGCCATTACACAGCATTTACAAGATCCTGCCTTACCTTCATAATTTAGAAATATTTTCATGTATTCTCGCGAATGCACCGCTTACGTCATCTGATTAGTTGTTTCTGCTCACTTCCATTTCCGCCATATTCAGTCACTTTGTTCTAATGGCTTCCGTCATGATCTGAATACTCCTTCGCCATGATCATCTGCATGAATATTTCCCGTAATCCTGCTAATAGTAATTAACCAATCCACTAGTCACTGATATTAAATCACATGCCACTTAACTTTTGTCCCGTTTTGGCTATTTGCATTACGTTCGACTGCATACGATACAATTTTTCAGGCGTATAGATATCAAATTACGTAAAAGAGATATTCATCGTGTAATTCCTGAGTCATCTAATAATTCCTTTACTATGTTCCATAGCTCCAACGTGGTATTCACGTCATTTATAGGTACATAATATAACGTGGTGTCTATAGCCATTATTAATATTACTTTGATACTCGCATCATGTGCGGCTTCTATCACTTTCCCAATTATTAGCTTGATGCAGTGCACCATACCCTCCAGGATTAGAAAATTCTTTGCGACAAAAACCCATTCATTGTAGTTTTCCCGGATTCGTAGTTCGGGAACATTTACTAGATAGTTCGTTCTCGTTATTGCAAACTCTTAATGCCGTATCTGAATAACACGTCTCTAAATAAAATTCACAACCTTTAATTCGAAAAAAAAGTGCTAGATAAAAATCAACTCAGAGCCTGGGTCCATAACCAAAAATAAATACACGTTTATACTATGACAGAAAGAGAGTGAGTGAGTGAAATTTGTTACGGATAACCTTCATACATTATTAATAAAGTACACTACAGATGGCATTACTGTTAATCTTATTTTAATATAATATGAACAATTTATTTAACATGTTTTAGTTACTTTTAAGCGTTTTTTTAACCTACACCAACTTTCATTACTCTTCCTCCCGTAGTGGACTACTGGTAATTCCATACGGTATTAAGTCCATCCATTGTTTCGATTAATTTATTGTATTACAATACAGAAAATAATTAAAATCCGAATACCGAAAATTATATGTCAATATATTATAAAAATAAATAAAATACGTTATTAAATACTGTTGTTAAGTCAGCAAAACATTGTCAAAGAATATATTATATTTCTGAGATGAATCCCTTATAAATAACAGTTATTACTTTTAAAAGCAACATATTATATATAAATGCATAACAAAGACTCATCTTTAATAAGGTTCATTGAAGATTACGATCAGGATTGCTCTACTTTTACCTACCTCTTAATAGCAAAATAATGCTTGATTTCGATACTGGATTGGTGACGGGCAATACTCGAAATGTATATCGATATAAATTTTTCATTTGTGATGGGTGAAATATCGCAACGGTTACAACTAATTGTCATAATAAATATAAGCTCAGAGTAATTATTAGCATGGAGTCCTAAAATAGGAACAAAATTCTTCACACGACGTTTAACATAGTACAAAATAAGATAGCTTTTTTCTTTTACAAGGTGGTTGCTGTTTTTCTATTCCATAGACACCTCTTTTGACATGCCATTAGCGAAACAAAAAATGTTGTCGATAAATTCATTTAGTCTATGATTTAGTAGAATTAAGGACTTTTATTTATCCGGTATGTAATACTTATTTGTATCAACGAAAGTTTATGGGAGTTCATCTGATATATAATATATAATTAAAAATATGACGTGAAAAGTTCACTATGAAATCTACCTCGATTTAGCTGGTATACTTCTGCTAATTTATCTCCAGACTTAGTATGGGTTTCACAAGGAATAATAACTGTGTTTGTGTTTTCGATACTTAGTTTGTGTCACGGGACGTACACAGAGGGCACTGCTACAACAGTTTTCTTATAGTATAAGGGTGCCGAATGAGCACAAAGTCCACTTGATGGTAAGCGGATTCTGTGACCCATAGACATCTACATTTATCCCAGATTAAAAATAAAATGCAGATACGTTGTCAAGGACTAAGATGAAATGACTCGTTTCCAGTAAAAGGGGTCACCGGATGTCTACACTTAACGCAACAACCTTAAGTTGCTATTTTACGCTGGTATTATGTGAGGGTATGGTCCCACCCCGGTCGAGCTGACCCATTCGTGCTACAACTAGTATAACTGTTGCTGCTGCGTGGCGTTACCACGTAAAGTAGTATAGTGATATAACATTGGCACGAACGCAGCTTGCCTTCTCTTTCGTCGCTAGATCACAACTATCAATAAATCAATTACGAACGTATTAAGCGTTTTCTCTCTGCTCCTTCAACATATTATCCAGCATTCATTAATTAAAAAAATCCGATCAAAAGTCCACTACTGAACATAGGGGGAACATTTTCCATAGTTCCCTCTCTTAGCAAGTGGTTTGGCAAGAGTTTCTGTGGGAGAAGGGTGACAAACCAGAGCACAGTCCACCTGATGGTATGTGACTGCTGTGCCCTACAGACATCTACATCTATTCTCGATTACAAATCAAAATACAAATACGTTGTCACCCGCGAGGATTAAAATGGAATGCTTCCTTTACAGTAAAAAGGGTCTCCGCTTCTCTACACTCACCATGCAACGTTAAGCTGCTATTTTACGATAGTATTCTGTGAGAGCGTGGTCCTTCCCCGACTATACTACTAATGTAGCCATATCACATAAAATCTTATAGCTTCTGAGTAATAATATAAGATATTTAGTAGGAGATCGTGATTTCTATTTTGCTGTCATTACACAGCATTATCAAGATCCTGCCTGACCATCATAATTTAGAAATATTTTCATCAAAGCCCGCTTGAATGAAAATATTTACTAAGCTTTGTGAAATATAATCGACGGTTTATATTTTCCGCTAAGCAAGTGTTAAATCTATATAAATAAAAATTAATTACCGCACGTATGAAAGATCATCACTTAAGAAAGACTGGGCACTTTTCAGTGCACACTCACACTTCAATTGGACCCGGTAAATAGCATCGTTGTTGAGATCTAGAAAACAGTCGTGCAAAGCCTGGGCGGATGTTAGTTAGGATATAAAATTGCGGTTATACATGGGATCCAACTCGCTCATGTACCGAGTGTCTGTCGGTACTTAGTATTGATACATACCTAATTATTAGTTTTTAAAGTTTGCGAAACAAATATATCAAATGTAGTGTAATAATTATTATCACTTGATTTAGAAAACAACTAAACACTCACCATGGTATAAGCTATAGAAAATGCAAAGAGATGCTAACATTGCAACTAATACTACTACAACAGGGATGTCATTTTTCTAGTAAATCAGAACATACGAGTGTACTTACTCTCACACTTGGCATAGTATAAAGAGACCAAAGATGACCACTTGACATTTCTATTTCCACGCTTGAATTGTACGCAACATATTTCCATAGATTTGTCAATTTTTGCCTTATTCGAAAATTTAATAAGAAAAAGCGAGACAAGTATATTGACTCAATTTATGTTGAATTGTAGAATTTGTCATTTGTTTACGATTTGTCACATCAACACGAATTTAACGCGAGAAAATTCTCATAAAATGATTTTTTATGACTTTCGATGTCATTTAAGTCAACAAGAAAGTAATGATAGACTTCGATTGGTTTTTCACGATGAAGCCCAATCTCGTGCCACTGTTTACAACTGGCTTACTGAGTTTAAACGTGGTCGCACTAATCTCACCGATGATCTGCGTGAGGGTAGGCCATCTAAGCCGACGACTGAAGATAACATCTGTGTTGTGCGGCTTATGATAGAGACTGACAAAACAGTGACTTATCAGCAGATGCGGACAAGCTTATGCATCGGTATGAGTCAAGTGTACAAAATCTTCCATGAACATTTACCAGTCAGGAAGCTTTGTGCCCGGTGGATACCTCATAATTTGACAGAGGCCCAAAAACTCCGTTGTGTTGCTTGGTGTCGTAAAATGGTTCAAATATTTAACGGAGATGACTCAAATGCTGTGTTCGACATATGGGTGACAAAAGCTGGATTTATTGTTATGATCCTTAAACTAAGAGACAGTCTGCTGTCTGGGTGCTTCCTTCCGAAAAGTTGCCAACTAAAATGGAGAGAGGTCGAAGCGTGGGAAAAAAGATGGTGGTCTCGTTCTTCGGAAGGATAGATTATTAAGCAACAATTAATTTAAAGGATCGAGAAATATTTACTACAGAGTGGTACACTAACAATTGATTTCCAATTGTCTTGGAAAAAGTTCGGGAGAAACGACGAGAAGTCGCAGTAGGATCCTCCTTCACCACGACAACGCCTCGTTGCACACCGCCAAGCAAACAATCGACTACTTGGCTACGTCAGACGTGGAATTACTGTTTCACCCGCCCTATAGGCCCCGACCTCGAACCTTGCGATTTTTATTTATTTCTGAAAATAAAAGAAAAACTTCGAGGAAAAGCTTTTATGGACGGCGAGGAAGCAGTGGCTGCGTTTCAAAATGCCGTCGAAGAGACCCCTAAGTACGAGTGGGCAAAGGGCTTTTCTCAGCGGTTCCATCGGATGCAGCGATGTATTGATGTAAATGGACACTATTTTGAAAAGATATAATAAAACTAATAACTTGCTATTTTGTTCAATTTTTGATTTTCTAAGAACTTTCAGTGTCACCCTCGTAGTTAACGTAAGTATTGAAACATTATGTTTGATTAATTATGACGATATAAAAGGCCGTTAACTATACCTTAACTGCTTTATAGTATAGCACTGGCAATAACCACAAGTAAAATTGTGGTTAACCTACTTTAACTTTCTTTTGATTTCTGACGCATTGTTTAAATTATACACTTCTTGGACAACACCTTATTGTTGTTAAGTGATTTGAGCACTTTATAGTATAGTTTGATAAACTATACCATATGCTGTAATCAAATGCAAGTAATCGAACTAAAGAAAAGTACAACTAAGCTAAAAGGTAGTTAAATGTACCTCAATCTCACGAAACCGCTTTATTGGTTAGCATTAGCATTGGTACGTTTTTGTTAAGTCTGAAGTTTGAGAAGTTGCTAAGTGTAAAATAAAAATGTGCATTAGTTTAAAGAATATCAAAACTTTATTCATGCTTAGCACTAACCACTATTAGAAAAAAAAGGACAATGTTTTTTATTCATAAAGTATCTGATTTTTTATTTTGAAATGTGATTTTCTGCTCTACGAAATCGTTTTCAATTATAATTCTTCATCATCCGCCAAATTTGATCTGACAAATCTGATTTATTTACTGATTTTTTTATCATGGAAATAGGTAGTTTAATTTTTTTTATCATGGAAGTATGACATCGACTAACTGTCGTCTTCTTCGGAATCGGAACTGTTTTGCGGCATCTCCACTGACGAAACATAGTTCTTATCTTTTACAGAATCATTAAGGTCAGTTGTTCTCTTTAATGCGAATAACTATAGTTCCGACCGTCAAAAGTTTACTTGTCGTGTTCCATTTCTACCGAGATTGCAACGTATGCAGATATTCCGTTCTCCATCGCTTCCAAAATGACAGAACTAGCCGGTCTAATAAGTTATGACGTGAAAGACATTAAGATTTCTTCATCGCTTTATGCTTAATAATGGCACTCTTTTACTGATACTAGAAGACATACTGTAGATGGCAAGAAGTAACTAATTTTACAGACAGGTCACTGAAAAATTTTATAAAAAATTTTATATGATTTTGTAATCATAACACAACAGGCGTCAGTAAGTTTAGGTAAACAATTCCAATTTTATGCAAAAGAATTTAAATGGAAATTTATGCGTCGTACGTTGTTGGTCGGGCATGCGTTCGCTGGGACTTGACCTCTGACAAGGTCATTTTAAATTTATTCTCGAACGATGAGATTTGTAAATACATTACACAGTATATTTTACTTAAAAATTATACTAAGCTCAATTGTAAACAGTAATAATATGATATGATATTGGACTCTAAAGAAAAATCTCTTGCAATGTCCGTGGAAAACTAAATACGGGATAGTCGATCAAGTCCTGTGGCCTTCGGCCGATTATGGCTATAATTTATACTGTCTAGTAAACTCCCTTTCGTTAAACCAGTTTGTCATTATTCACGAGTACATCCATTCTTTTCTTTTGTTAATTTAGAAATATACCTATACTATGACTTCAATTTTTCCTACGCTCTAATAATATATTTACAATAAGATTTAAATGTCAAAACGTTATTTTTTAATATACCTTCTTCATCTGTTTATTTTGTATTGATTTTTATTCTTGATTTTAGAATAATATTGTATGTTTTTGCTAAGTCCATTTATATGTTAGAAATTGTGTTCTTAGTGTCAGAGAGTAGAAAACCGAAAACACTTTTTTACTGGGGACGAGGCATTCCATCTTGGTCCTCAAGGTGACAACGCATCTGCATTTTGATTATTAAATCGGGATAGATAGAGATGTCTTTAGTTATTTACCATCAGGTGGGTTGTATACTCTTTTGTCACCCTCATTCTATAAAAATGTCTCTAGTACAAGGCATCTGCATTAATATGATAACAATGTAATAAATCTTAACATGGCCTCTGTGCATCGGACACTGAATGGTGCCTTGCGTAGGTAAAGTTCGCGGAGAGAAAGCCGCGGAGGAACCTTGTGTTCTGGTGCGCCTTACTTGAGTAGCAGAGGGGGAGGAGTAGTCCTCTCCCAATCCCGAGAAGGGGCCGTCATTTGGCAGCCGTCGCTGGTGGGTCCACGTATGTGTACGAAAACGTTTCCATGGCCATGCCAATATGCGGCAATGATGTAGCACCATGGGATTTAGGACGGTGTGTTTCCGACATAACCCTTTCTTGTTCCCGAGAGATGAATACGTGTAGGCATATCCCCTGTGTAAAAAAGGGCCACAGTTCACTAATATCCATTTACTATCATGTGGACTGTACCCGTATGCGCAGCCTTATTCTCAAAAACAATCGTATGCTGTGTAATGTAAAATCAGTGTTATTATAAATATGTTGTATTACTGCTCATGAGTTCATCCAAGGTACCTGCGGAATAATAGTGCTATGGCATATTCTCGTAACTAGCAACTCAGTAGAGTCGGTGACCGTATCGTTTTTACGCCAATTGCCGTCGTCATTCTGATTGTTTGACGTACAACATAACAAACACTCACGCCTCTCACCCAGAGAGGCAGGCAGAGACTACGGACTTCCATTTGGCACGATCCTGACATACCTCTTCCGCCTTCTTTACATCCATATATCTACGCGTACACGCTCGTCGGTTAAGGGCACACAGAGTTTCGTCTAAGGCGTCCCTTCCCGACTCTGCCGTTGACATCTGCCATACAAATTGGCTGTATTACTCTTTCCTCATTCGTTCGTTCTACATGACCAAACCAGCGAAGCATTCCTTTCTTAATCCCGGTCGTAAATACAAAGTTGCATACCACATTTTTCTCTTATCACACAATTTCTCACCCTGTCATTCGGATTCAGCCCTAGCATACATTATCAAATCTGGAGATGGGCAGCAGCGTCTTCCTGAGGATGACTAAAAATTAAAACGGCAGGTACCAACCCGCCTGCCACATGTGTGGCAACTATGGCAAATATCCTTACTATCAGTCAATCTATGGGGGAGGCCTACGTTCAGTGCTGGACTTTAATAGGCCTTAAGGGTAACTGTTGTAACGGTGGAAAATCTCTCATACCAATCTTCAATAGTATACTTTACACGCTGTTCGTATTTCATAATGAGGGAGCTGAGGTCCTTGAAATAATTAGTAAAAATACTAAACGTCTTCGTTTTACTCATTAGAGGAATCCTATCGAAGATACTAGGTACTTACTATAAGACCTTCGCACAGTAATTTACAGGATTACCTCTTTACGAAACTTCTAGAAATTTCTCGGTAGACGTAAAGGCAAAACTGATAACCGTAGTAGACAAAATTATTGTTTTGTAACTTTACGTAATTATTCTGTCGAAGTATTAACTAACGCAAAGGACGGTAATGTGTTTGTCAGCCTAAATATGTGTGTTTGTGTGTATGTATGTATCGAAACACGTGGGCTGATTTTAATGATGCTTATGTCAATCGATTTATCTTAATTTTGACTCATGAAAATCGACAAACTATGTTAAGTGGGGTATCATTCAACAGGTCTTCGAAAATCGTCTTTCGGTTGTTTTTATAGAGTAAAAGTGACAAACGAGCACAAGATCCTATACCTGATGATTAATGGTTGCTGTGGCCCATATACATCTACATTTATCCTCGATCAAGAGCTAAAATGCAGATGTGTTGTCACCCCTGAGCACTAAACTGGAAAGTCTCGTTTCCAGTGAAAAGGATCTCCAAAACAATGCAGCATTAAGCTGCTGAGCTAGTTTACGCGGGTATTCCGTGAGAACGTGGTCCTTCCTCGGTCGAGCCGGCCCATTAGTGTTAGTACATAATTAGGGTTAATTTGTGTTAATTAACTGAGAAGGGCCTTGGGCCAACCCAGCCGCAACCCGCCCTACTGTCGCTGGTATTACAAGATAGTTGCAATGTTGTATTAGACGCAGAGGCTGAATATCATTCAGGACCCCAGTTAAACATAAAAAGGCTAAGCTGCTAATTGAACGGCTAATTAGGCTAGTTGGCTCTGACAGCTACGGCGACACCAAATGTGTTGTTTGCCGACGCCATATTGACAGTTTCGAGTGGAGCTAAACTGAAATGAACAGGCTAGGCAAGTAATGAAACGTCTTCGATCCAAGTCATTCGCCTAGCTGTTTGATCAGATGGCTGAGTATCATTCAGGCCGCTAGTTGGACGGTGCTGTTTAGTGCGACTTATGTATAATTTTAAAAACCAGTGTTACCAATAGCTCTATGTATCACTGATTTTTAAAATGGATTGATTTTGTATATATAACGAATACATTTTTGTGGATTCGCTTTTATATTCACTAAGAAAGAAATTCTTGTAGCAATATAGAGGGTTAAAGCTAATCATTGCTATTTTGTATTGCTAACTTAGTTCTTGAGAGCTTCTCACTTTTACATCTCTTCTTCTGTTGATTCTTAATAAGTTTTGTTTCATCAACGCCAATTTTTTCAAAAACTATCTGTTCTTCTTCATCTACCAAAATCTTTTCGTCCAGATTCTGGAGATTTTTTTAACCCAGTAACTATTTTCTTTAAAAGAAAGAAGAGCTTTTCAATTTTTTTTGATATTATAGATGTTGCTGCATTTTTCTATTTCTCGGTGTAAGTACAATGGTTGGAATTGAATTATAATTAAAATGAAACCCTGTGACCATGGGTCCTGTAAATGTCTGAAACGAGGGGAATATAAAAAAGTTAATAAACGCTATAAAATCCGCAAAAACTAGTTTTATTTAAATGTGTAGTGTTCGCGTAAATATAAGAAATCACTATCGAATTATAATCTTTAGATGTTTCTTTCGACTGAGCTTAAAGAAGTCGATAGATGCAGATAGTTCAGGACCGTGCTTTGTGGCATTCCTTGGGTGAGAATAATGATGATATTACCTCAGAACTTTTTTCTAGGTGAACCGATTTCGATGACTCTTGAAGCTGGTGCTTTTCATGTGGTCCCCATATAAATATGATCAAGATATGACCAGTACTTTTTGAGTTATTCTTAACAATGATGATGTTCTCATTTTATTTATATTGAAGTCGGTTGTACAATTATTTATAACTTTACCACTTAAATGATTCCGTATATACAAATGACATATAATTAAGGCTTTTACACAATCAGTTGCATATTTGTGTTCAGGCCGTATGTCATTTTTAGCAACTATATATTTGTATATGAAAAATTAAAAAAAAAATTCTGAATATGAGTTTCGTTGTGGCATTCAGTACTGCAAAGACTGCATTTTACTTTCTTATTAATTATCATTACGACTATAATCTCATGATTCCTGCGTACATACCATCGGCTGGGATAATAGATAGGCACCTGCTTCTGAACCGATAATAACTCCGATAGGATTGTAAAAACCGTCTTTAAAAAATTCATCGATTTCGGACCCCAGGATATCAATGGCTGAGGCATTAATGAAATTTCCTTATCATTGTTATTGGCAGGTTTTAATTTTCTGTCTGTGTTAAAGTAGTTTAACTGGAGCAAATACGCAAGCAAGAAATTAGAAAAAATTTAGGATATGTGAAATACGCCAACACGGATTAAGGCAACTTAGCAATCATATATATGCATATATATATATATATATA
>DWHP01008915.1:0-10391 GCA_018247895.1 Parnassius honrathi | reverse complement strand
ATTATGGCATTGGAGGTACCTTGTTACATATGTACTTTTAAAATGAGGAATTTCTCAGGCTTACGTGTGCCAAAACTGAAAACTATTTCTTGTAACACAATTATAAAAATATTTAATTTTTAGTAAAAAGATACATTCAGAGTATTTTCTACTGTAAATTTACCCTAATATATACAGATTTATTATTGTAATTTATTTCGCTTTACATCGCATTATATATTACAAAATTTCAGGAATTCGAAAATACTCATAAACCTTATACAAAATATCACAAGAAAACGTAGAGGTACCTAATTGAAATTATCTTAAACTATGTAATTTACAGAGATTTCTTATAAATGATAATTAGAGATAATCGAGTATTGAAAGAAGTTGCAGCTAATGTTGCAAGTAACGTGCCCTATATTTAAACTGTTACAAAAACAAAATAACGTCTCCATTTACATTTTTGTCGATTATTTTAACGTAGCTTAACGAAAACTTTAACTTTTTTTAAAGTTAACTTGTTTGAAATAGGTTTGGTATTAATTCAGACAACTATGATATTCATAGTAAGTTTATAACTTAACATAACATTGGCGGAATGTTTGGTTCAAGAAGACCTTGTCTTAACGCAGTTAGGAGTGGCCATGTTTCACAAGAGCATTTGCCTCGCCAGTCGTCTAGATCCAGTGCCCATAAGGCGGCCCCGCGTAGTCCCATTCTCGAGGAGGTGGATACGATTCTATATATTTCTTGTGGCCGCAAATACGTCACCCATTGCGACCCGTGCACGGCACACGTACCTTCGTCGATAGAGACCTCTTCCCAATACTGCGACTTTATTCCATCGCAAATCTATAACACGAAGAAAATATGTTGAAAAAAACTGTAATTATAGCCCCTTGCCTCACTTGTTGATGTACTTAGGATTTACTAAAAGGTTTATTTTCATTAAAATCGCAAAAAAAAAATTGTATACGCTAATTTAAAGGAGTTTGTAGCTGCAAAACTTAAAGTATATCTTAGTTTTCAAGTAAAATAGTATATTTATAGCTTCTATATAAGGTTTTGCTCGCATTTTAAATTAATCCTTATTGTTAATAATATCAATACTACTAATTAAATCGTCATTTCTCTTTTTGTTTTAAATGGCTTAATTTTTTTAAAAGCGGATATGAATTGTAAAGATAACATAAATATCGTTACGGTAATAGCTTAGTAATATAATAATTAAGACATTAAGTAACCTCGTAGTACGCCATAAAGCCAGGCACTTGCGTGTAGTTCCCAGCATCACCAGCCCCTGTGGTAGGAGATCCAGGGAGGACGTACTGTTCATTCCTTAACGTGTAGGAGCGGCCATATGCTGGCACGCTCATCACCAGCTGGCGCGAGGGCACCAATGCAGACCAGTAAGCTAAGATCGACTTCTGAAATGTGTTATTATTTATTAGTAGTAACAAAAATATGCAAAAAAAAAAATTAAATTTAATAGTTTGGTATTAGTTTTAATTTTATACGTGGGAGAGCCACGTTTCAGCCATATTATGGTTGTTGCACGAATGAAGTGCTATATTATGATTGGCATGGGGAGGTGGGGGTGGAGAAAGACCCCACTCTCACAGAATGGAAGCGTAAAATTACAGCTCAATGCTGCTGTGTTTCGCATACTGAGTGTAGAGAATCCGAGAACCTTTTTACTGGAAACGAGGCATTCCTCAAGGCAGCGCATCTGTATTTTGATTCTTAATCGAGCATAGATGTAGATGTCTATGCGACACGGCATCCACTTATCATCAGGTGGACAGTGTCGTTTGTCACCCTTGATCTATAAAAGAAATAAGTGAGGTGGTGGCGTAAGGAAAACAATCACACCATTAGGTACGTTTCGTGAGTATCGTAAGATGCAATAATCACTCGATTGCAAATAACAAGAAGATCTGGCTTCCGATCGTCGTGAATGCCAGACCCAAAATACCCATACCAACAATAGAGAGCTGCGTAAAACTTCGGGTATAGCGAATAGTCAATTAGCGTACGTAATGCGAAATGATGATTCGTTGCGATTAAAAAAAAAAGAAGGTTCATGTCCAGCTGTGGGCTCTTATGGGCTGACTAAGAAGAAGATGAATAATAAATGTATGCAATCATAATATAATCATAGAAAAAGGGGCTTTAGTAAATAGTTATGAAGCACATAACTACGATATATTTCTGGAGTGGGGACATATTTGGTCCCATTTCTCGTTACACCGATGACGAGGGTTTTCCCGTTTTGATTTATTTTGTTAGTAATCATCGGATAAGTTTAAAGTTAAAGTTAAATAAATATTTTATCGACTTTAAAAAAAGAAGACATTACCTATAATAGAACATTTGTCATGTATCGTGGAGGCGATTTAAATACATACATTGCAAATGGACAAACCATCCAGACGCGGTTCAATTATTAAAGTCATACAAATATTTGATTCGTGCGAGACTCGAACCCTTGACCCCGAAGCTCCGCTGCCTAACGCTTGGTGACTACGCTACCGAACATTGATTTTCATCATTATTATCATAAGCAGACTGAGACAGTTTACTGCTGGATAGGTCTGTCCCTAGTTTCCACTAAGTACAATTTTAGTTTTCAAGCATCCAGTTATAGCCCTTCGTCTTTACGTTTGTCTAAACCATGCCTCCTAAATGAAAATCAATGAATAAATAAATAAATAAAATTAAGCTAGGAAAGAAATTCTTACAAAGTCTCCAACTTCCGATGATGGACTTGACTGCAATGGCAGTAAATACGCCGTGCGTTTGTTTGATGATACATAATAATCGTTGGCAGCAATAGCCACCCAGTCAAGAGTTGCTGTTAGGATTTCGTGATTGTATGCCACAGCAGCTACTTGAGGATTTGGCGATACAGCGGCTGATAGTTCTAAGTTGTGTTGGCGTAGTGTCTTCGATAGTTCGGACAGCAATGCATTAAAGTTGTCCCTATCAGAACTGTCGTATTTTATTTCGGTACATGATTCCTGAAATGGTGAACAGTATATGAAAAAAATGTAATGTTTTAAATATAAATAGAGGTACTATAGCTAAACAATAAATATATCGTGGTGGTAGCGTACGAAAATACATTAAGCTATTTCATCCCTAAGGTGACTTTCTCACGGCTTCCGATAGATATCATAAGATCTTTATATAGGCGATATAACCTTATACCAGACGAGCTGCACCACGCGACTTTGTCCGCATGGAATTTATCACGATTGGATTTCATGGGTTTTAATTTTTGCGCGGAACCCTAATTCGTTTTCTAAAATAAAAGTAGCCTAAGTTGGAGTAACTTCGGCTTATAACACCAGCTACCAGTGAAAGTCTCATCAAAATCTCCCCAGCCATTTCGGAGATTGGCCGGAACAAACAGACAGGCAGATAAAAATGTTTAAAATTGTTTTTTAACTTCTACGAAAATTGAAAATTTTCAAAATAGGGGAAGTTATTGCTTTCACCCAGATTTTATTATGTATTTGTGTGTGTGTGTGTCTTGATAGATTGAGATGCTGTTTGCGGCGTTCTAAAGATCTCAATGTGGAATAGACTTGGTGATAATATGAATTAATTAAGACGAGTAGATTTTGAGAAATCTAAAAACATAAAAGTTTTGAAAAACTGTTTTTTTTTGGTATAACTTTTAAATGGCTTTACCGATCGATTTTAAAAACTAATTAGCTCTTAATCTCAAAAAATGACGTCAAACGCCGTTTGGAAAATAAAAATCGGTTCATTCGTTGGTGAGATATCGAAGGAGAAAGAATTGAAAAAAAAAAACGTTTTTTTAACATAACTTCGAGATTTTGCAACATAATTTGATGAAATATCGAGCGCTTTGAAATTAGCGGGAAGTTCCAGGGATGGCCTGCAGGGTTTTTTTTTCTTATAAGTACCGTAAATACTTTCATATGCATTTAGTAAAAAGGTGTTGTTTTGACATTACCAACAGACACTTCAAATTTAGTTATTTGTGTAGATATAGATGTAAATTAGCCTAGCGACGAGGGACATCCCTAATGGTGCAAGATATTCGGTAGCAATCCACCTGTGTCGATCGATAACATAACATTCACTATTCTTGGAATAAAACTGGTTAAGGCTTCAAAATATTTTCTTAATGATTAAATATGTATCTCCTTTAGTTATATGTTATGGTATCGATGCGAGTGCGGTGCTCAGTACAAATCTTGCAAAAAAGTAGATGTATTTGCACGCATTGTTATACACCAAGGGCGTTGCCGTCAGCGACTGTTTAACATTCATCGACGTCTATGCCAATAACATTCTTAATTTATTTAGATTTTTAATCTTCAACGCATTTATTTCGTAATTATTTGCTATCAGAAGTTTGAAAAAAGTAGAATAGCAATCGTTTTTGTAACATAATTCAACAGCCTTACTCAATTACAATTAAAATCAACATATGAAATGCTTCACTCATCAAGAAATTACTAAAAGGAAAAAGAGTGAGACAGGTAAAGAGACAATTAATATTATGTATACGATACTGTAATAAACGATTATAAGTACAGTCGATAAATGTTAATGTGCCTATGATTTAAGTCGTCACTATTTAGGGAATAAATTACAGTACAGTTACAGCCTATATGCGTCCCACTGGATACAAGCCTCCTATCATTTATAATGGTCGCCACACACGGTCAGTTCAACTGATCATTCTAACCGATCAGTTCAAACTAGGACTGTTGATATTTTTTAAAATATCGGATTTTCAATAAATCGATAATTATAAATATATCAATATCGGAGTTTTATATATAAGTTTATTTACCGATACATCGAAAATCCGATAATTAAAAAAATATCAACGTTCCTACTTTAAACTGATCAGTTGCAATGATCAGTTGAACCGACCGTGTATGTCGTTCATAAGAGGGTTATGGAGCAACAATTTCATCGTGGTGTGTGTTGGCGGTCTGCACATTTCTTTAAAATATTTCATTCCTTAAACATTTAGATCTCCTCACTATGTTTTCCGTTGCTACCGAACACTTTGTCAATCAGCACTTAAAATTGCAATTAATAATGTCTTTGGTGCCGACAGTGATCGAACACAGATTGCTCGCATACTGTGAAATTTACGACGAGTGTCTAGTTCGTAGAGATTATATAGAGATAGGTTATGTTTCTAACATATTCTACATTTCAAGTAAAACGTTATTAATAATGTAAAACACATTTACTTGATCACAAACAGGATATTGCCAGGCAACATGCAACCCATCGAAATTCCAGCGTTTTATGACAGAGAGAGCTGATTCTATGAAAGTTTTCCTCGTCTCAGGACTTGCAGCCATTTCAGACCATTTACTTTCCCGAGAGTTGTGCAGTCCACCGACCCCGAGGATCACTTTAACACCTTCTAATTTCATTTCCGATATTTTACCGAGAAAATCTGAAAGCAAACAATATTAATCAATCATATAGGTACATATATTTGGTTTTTCTGACTTATACAGGGCTATTTTGCAATAACCGGGCAAATTTGAAGAGGAGGTTCGAAATAAGTAATATAGGCAAATGGTGAAGAAAGATTAATTTAAGAAATCCCAAACATTCCGTCCTTTTTATCTTTCAAATTCAAAATGCGTGGGTGGTAATGCAATATTTTAACTGATTTTACTGCGCACGCACACATCGGTATCAAAAAAGGCGAAAATGTTGTTGGCCATAAACCACATTCAATTAGGGATATTTCAAATAAAAGTAGAAGCTTCATTGACTCGTATTTTAAAATACGGCAATAACGGTATAATATTATTTCATATTTGAACTTAAGTTTAAAATTTGGCTACTCTTTGAAAAATAAGCCTGTATAAAGATTCATAATAAAATTGTTGTGTTTAATAATAGTCTGTCAAAATTTACCGTTATCCACATCAAGCTCCGGTACGCCCGGAACCAGTTTGTATGTGCTGCTATTGAGGTGCGCCCAAGCATATATAATATGTGTGCACAACGACGCATCCACTTGCTCAGGACCAAATTTACCTTTTCCTGGTCTGCAAATATTTTTTGTTAGCTATTTAAATAAATTCAATTAGGTAATTTAATTTTTGTACAATTAAGAACGATGTAAATGTATATACTAAATAGCCCGGTTGACGTTATTTTGCCCTTTTCAGTGGGTATATACTGATGATGGTGGGTATATCGATAGGCACGGGGTTGAAATACCTTCAACATCCTGACTTCGGACCGCTACAGAAAATTTCTTAACAGAAAAACCCAGTAACTGATTTTTTTGGTTCACCTGAGATTCGAACTCAAGACATCACAATCACAAGCCGCGCTTTCAACCACCAATGGACGGTTAGTGTAAATATAAAATGTATTATGATTTAGCCAGTGTCTAAATTATGTGAATTTCTTTCTTGACATTAAATCACTTTATATTGTGAATATGAGTCATTTTGGTCAATAAATAGAATTTGTTTATATCTTGGATAAAGTGCCACCTGTAGGATCCCAGTATAGTTGAAACTATAGACTTGATAAAACAAATACTATATTGTGTGAATATGATCTCTGTCGGAAATTACACGACAACTTACAGACGCATCAACGGTAATATATTATGTAAAGACCAACTGTTACATCATAATTTGTACTCAAAATCCCTCGTGTGGTGATGGTAAAATAATCTACCACTCCTTTTTGATGGATGTCGAAAGAGGCGACAATGTAAAAGGCTAGCAAAATCTGATGGCCTACGTATGTACTACACCTGGCAGTATTTATATCTATCTTTAAAATGCCAAAACCGGATCGTTGTGTATAAAGTATTTTAACAAACATATTGATAATTTTTATCAATCTATAACAGTCCACTGCTGAGCCTTATCCCATTGTATTTGCCATTATCGTCACCCTTCGTAAGTGAATTAGCCGACATCAATTCCAGATACGATTACATTTGACATACTACATATATATTGTTATATCGGATGCCACGAGGTCCTTCTTACATTTCCCATAGCCAACTGCAATGACTCCTACCGGAAGAAAACATTTGCTTATGCTGAGAAATATTCCTTTTTCGATCATCTGTTAACACTTCATCACTTATCGGAATAAGTTACTCCTAGTAAATAAATTTCATAAAAGTTGTATGATCTACGATCTCGTATACCTGTAGTAAGCCCAATTTGTGAAGTAGCATGCTATTATAGGTTTATCTTTGTTTTCATATATTGTTTCTTCGTCGGTAAGCCTGAGGCTTGATTTGCCCTTGCATTTAGCCTTCTCCGGCCAGTCGCAGTGATTCTGAAAAAAGAAATTGAATGGTGTGATGAATGTGATTACTCGAAATTAATCGCGTGCTCGGATAGCGGCCGCAGTAACGTTGAAACACTTAATACCAATTTAATATTTAAAATAACTACCCTCTATTTATTAATTACGATATACGAATCCCTAATACCCTATCAGAACAATCGGTGATATAAAAAACTTACTGATTAACTAGATTTATGTTATTAACTAGAATTGTGTCATGACGAATTGTGAAATGAACTAATAAGGGTATCATGCTTGTTACATTTATAATATGTACGCGAATACTACACATTTAATTTAATAAACGCAGTAAAATCCGCAACTCAGTATTAATTTATAAAATACTGGCTTCCCAGGCAGAGGTTGTTCTGCCCTATCCTATAAAAAACAATTTGTCCTATAAAAAATCATTAACTAATTAAATTCGTAATAAAAAATATTAAGGATCACTTATCAGGATAAAAACTGTCCTATCTCTCAAGTTAGAGCAAGCAATACACATTTACAAAATTTCATTTATGTTAGGGTATGATGGGACTGACATACGCTAAGCGTTGAATGTCCCTAAATAATTGTAAAATAAAAAAAAATTCGTTAAAATTGGTTGAGATGTTTCGGATATTAGCGTGAACAAACATCGTGACACAGGATTTTTATATATTTTTATATAAAAGATTATCTCAAACTTACTTCTTCGCTGACTCTATGTATACTTATCGACTTAAGTTATCCTACCTCAACTATAATCGATTTTTATGTTAAATCTCATTAGAATATGTTGAATACTCTTATTCTTTTTTCTTTAATGGTCTAAGAGTTTAATTTGAATATTATGTAACAATGAAATCTAAACCTAAGTCTAAGTATTATTTTACCTTGTTCCAGACTAAAGGCGCGGGACAAGTGAGGTCGATGTACTGACCGTTGATACAAAGGTAATACTTGCTGCAATCAGAATCGTCCGCCTTGAATGTTATTCCCGAACATGCTTTACCTTCCAATGTGTCCTCCTAAAATTTTAAAAACGTTAAATATTACAAAATGATAAGTGCTATCTTTTTTTTCTATAGAAGTATAGGTGCCAATGAACACACAGTTGACTAGGTCATACATAGATGCCATAATGCAGATGCATTGTCACCCCAAGGACTAGGAAGAAATTGCCTATTTACCTTTGAACATGGTCTACTGTTACTGTGACCATAAGCAGCATTATGCAGACATTTCTATCTGGTATTCTGTGCAAGTGTGGTCCCGCCCGCCCCGGTCAAGCCGACCTATTCGTTGTGCAACCATAATACGCTGAAAAGTAAGAGGGAGACGGAATCTAAGGTAAAAAAGTATCCGAACGCATAGTACTGACTTACCGCACCTGCTTGTGTGAAAAAACCCAGTGTTTTAGATTGAACCCTATTCAAAGCCGTTATATTTTTCTTAAAGGATTTTAAAGAAATCAAACATGATTAGCTTTATATTCATATAAGATCCTATATAGTTTAAGTTGTTAAATGTAAAACGTTGTCAGGCCGAATTTCGTTTCAAGGCATAATAATCATCATAGATAACTTACGTTAGAGGTAATTTCACTGTCGCTCTCTTTTTCTGGAGCAGATGTCGCCGCAGTCACAGCTGTTTCTGTACTAACACCCGTTGATGGACTTTCAACTACAAAAAATATATAATAGTAATTAGATATTATGCACACTAATTGGTGTAATTGCGCTTTGATAAATATAGATCTTGTAGTTTTATTTTTAGGTTTTATAAATTTGTTTATTTTGATAACGCAATAATAATTCGAAAATCTAGTTCAAGCGAAAGTTTCAGATGGTAATAATGATTTTTGTTATATACACAAAAAAGGAGTACGAATTATTCTTAGGAATATTTACTTTCTTCCAATGAGCAAGGTGACGGCGGTTCCCGCCCACGTAGAACGTGATTGATGGTTGACAGAAGTGGGGACTTGCCGCAACCGCAGTATTGTCCGGTAAAATCGTCTAAGTCGAGAGTCCAAATCATGCTACCGCCTAAGCCCATGGCACGGACGTACTCTGCCTTGTGACGGGTCATGAAATCATCGTCAAAAGACACCCACTGGTCGTCTTTAGTAGCGTAGGGACCCATTGTGCCCGCGGGGTCGCGGTAAACATTCCATCCTCGCATTCTGATGCGTTCGCAAATCTGAAGAACATAAGATAATTGAATAGTAAAACTGTTTAAGTGCATACTAGTATATGTAATCAATCATTTTGTGTACCTCATAGAAAGCCAAAAAGCCTCGCGTTCGAGTCTCGTCTCCAGGATCGCCACCTGCATCAGCAGGTGCTCCTAAGCCATTAGCACCATTTTCAATTAACGAGAACGATTGGCCGTAAAATGGTATACCCATTACAAGCTTTTCACGAGGAGCACCTTTCTTAATCCAATAGTTAACGGTAAAATTCTGAAAATGATATACTGTTGTTAAAATAACATACAGCTGATATATTACCTTTGGATTGTTTATTGTAACATCAATATCTTAATAAATCAACATTTAAACGTACCACGTTGAATGTTTGGTCAGTAC
The DNA here is from genome assembly GCA_018247895.1 of Parnassius honrathi. Lineage (NCBI taxonomy): Eukaryota > Metazoa > Arthropoda > Insecta > Lepidoptera > Papilionidae > Parnassius > Parnassius honrathi. The sequence goes on along the minus strand of DWHP01008915.1, from coordinate 493 downwards.
CGTCATGTCCAGCGTACATGGGCGCTACATGACCTGTCTTTTTATCCCACTGTCCGTGATAATCATAAGTCATTAGGGCTATCCAGTCCAGTTGCTTGCCCAAAACAGGTACGTTGTAACCTAAGACACATTTATTGTTGAATTACCTATGTAAAAAAATATCAACACAAAAGTTTTGGGTAGGAAAATCGTATGTACCGGCATCAATAACTTGTTTGCTGGCCGAAACTGCAGCAGAAAGCAGAAGACCCCGAGGAACAAATGCGGAACGTAGCTCTGTGATAAGATCAGCAAAACCTTGCTTATCGGTGCTTGGTCCTCTACCGCAATCAACCTGCAACCATTGTTTAAACAACCAAAGCTTTAATTCCTGTGTTCATCAGTAATCCTTCTATAAATACTCTAAAAAACAAGGGAGACTCGGTGTAAATTGTACAAAGTTTGTTTCAAAAAATAATTCCTAGCGATGACACTGCATATATATATATATATA
>DWHP01008914.1:0-10391 GCA_018247895.1 Parnassius honrathi | reverse complement strand
AACACAAGCAATTTAAGCTTACCACGAGTGGTTAAAGGGAATATTAGTAATGTTTATAGCATTTCTAATATTTTTTCAAAAAAAAAAGCGTATTTGACAGTCAACAGTCGGAATCCATTTTTACGGAGAAAATTTGAGCTGATCTAGATTTAAAAGCACGTAGCCAGTTTGATAAATCTAGATCTAGATTAATCAAACTCGCTATGAATCCTTTTTTTGTCTTCAGTTATTGAGCAGACGGGATTTTTGATTTTTAGAATTTACTGTCAACTTTTTTTCCCAATTGCTCGTTAATTTTTGACAACCCTGAAAATTATAGGGTTTTATGACGGTTTTACAAAAAATGTATCCCAACTTCGCCTACACAAAAATTAAAAAAATATGTTGCCGTTAACTACTAGCGTTGGGGAAAATATACATTTTATGTGATAAACGGTCATTATCACGACTAATCATTATTAAAATTGTTTTACATGTAAATTTAGGGCGTAGGCAAAGTTGAGAATGATGCCCTAACTTCGCCTACTTTTTCCATAGACAAAAAGGAATGGACAATTTGAAGACGTTTTATTTATGGTTTTGAACAATATTTCGTGTTGGTTCGATAGATATTTTTCGAATAATTTTTATGTGAGTAGTTTACGGCGGGCGTTAATTAATGATAAGTACTAAGATAATTTTAAGAAAAGGTTAATATATTATAATAATTTTATTCATAAATAGCGATCCGACCCGACTTCACACAGGTGATTTCTTGATCTCGGCAACAGCGCCACCTACCGGCTCCAAAAGTAAATCTAAACCATCTAGGGATCCATTCACAAGATTTTGATGGTAGACACGTTTTTGAGTTTTAGCGAGACAATTGTTTTTTTATATATAAGATTGTTAATTTCATCCTCAGATGAAGTAAAAAAAGGTAGATATCGAACTAGTTTAAGAACATGTAACCAATTTTATAACTTTGGTTGAGCTAGAGAAGTGTTGCCACTTTTTTTTAAAAAGTGCCTGAAATTTTGGATAAAACATTACAAATCTAAGAGTAATATGCGATGCGAATTCGTAAGTAAATCTGTCTGTTTTATTAAATTTCAACAATTTGACAATTTAAAAAGAGATGATGAACGTAGAAGGCGTCTGTAGATTACTTAAGTCTTCTTGATAGATCGTCCAGTCAGCGTGTAGGCATTGATAGAAAATACAACGTATGTTATGTAAAATATTCACTGCACCAAACAACAACTTGAGTAAGAAACGGAGCGCTGCCTTGACTGACAATCAAATTTTGTTCGATAAAATGCCTATAGAATGAAATAGATGACGATATTACGAAAATATTATTTTGATTTATTACACTAAAATTTAGTCTAAAAATAAGGATTGTAACACTTATTTGATATTAAATTATTGAGCTGCAGCGTGGCTCTACCAAGTAAAATAATATATCAATAACCGTGAGATATTTGTATTAAAGCCTATATAGGCTATACACGTTGGCCGAACGAAGGCGAGTACTAACGTATAGACATACGACACCCCATTTTTCTAGCCTCGCCATTGTTCGTCGTCGCTCGCCTAGCTGGCCGAGTGCAGGCGAGCGCCACAGTTTGCTTGTTCACAGTTTGTTTGGCGTGCCTTGCCTCCACTCGGGATTGCTTGCCACGATTCGTTTCACTTCGTAACAGTGTCGGTTTTTCTGCATAAATCAAAGGCGCTCGCTTGCACACGGCAAGTCATGTCCACATGTTAGTCGGCCATGTCGGTATGTTCACACATTCAAACTTGGCCAACATGTATCAATTTGCCTACGCTTACGTTGGCTGAGACTTGGCCAACATGTATTGCCGACTTTATATTTCATGAATTGAATATTTCACTTTTACCGCGTGTGAACTGCACATAGTTTTGCCAGGCGTCCGGATAAAGCCGGACACAGTCAGGCTTTTTGGTTACGTGTCCTGTCAAATTAGACGGTCCGAACTACCCGAGTTTTGTTAGGCTTTTTAAATTTGACCATTTCTTTACATTTGACATGTACATACAATTGCAGTTATTGAAATTATAATTGTAATGAATATTGGATGATTAATAATAAAGAGGACCAATTTATTAAATTGTTGTTATTTCATTAGAATTTAAGAAGATTTTAAGGTTAATAATAAAAAGCATTGATAAACTTTTAAAAAATTGTCGTTTTACTAAGACTAAAAAATTAGGGGTGTCCGGCCTTTTTACCAAAATGTCGGTTAAGTTCGCTGGTCTGTCCGGCTTCCTAACTTCGCACATGTTTCTTTTCTCATATTTCATTCGTCACTTCTTCCCTTTTATGTGATATTTGCACATCGAGTAATTTCGATCAGACGTCTCTATTTGCATGTTTTTTCTTTGTATGTTTGTCACACTATTTACTATTATGTGCATTTTGTATTTGTCACCTATCATATTATTTTCCACACGTTCCGGGTTGACCGGGAGCGAATGCCAAAAGGCATTGTCTGCTCTTTGTAATCGTTTTATTACGGTGTACAATAAAGTGTAAATAAATAAATAAATATCTTCGTCAATTGTGAACTAATCAGGTTATACTTCAGAGTGTCGATCTCTCAAGGTATAAAAATAGGGGGTATAACTAATTAGGCGATATTTTAGCCGTAGCTTACTGTAAAACGCTTAAGTCCACTAAAGAGTTTAAAAATTTAACTTTTAATAAAAAAGTTCAAAGAACTAAAAATAACAAAATAATTTCATTTTATTCCAATCACACATTCATTTTCACATAATAGCTTTTGAAGTCCGAGCTTCTTCTATAAAATATGTCTTAGCACGCTTAGTTGTTTGAAGTCGGCTTTTACATTTTGTTTTTCAAAAAACATTTTGAACAGTGTGCTCATACTATCAGATGGATTTCATGCACGTTTATCATCTCTTACTGTATAATAAAAATGTAAGTTAATTTCTCTATGTCATCGAATTGAATACAGCCCTAAAAAAGTTCCTTTCATCGTTCTTCTTCAATTTGAAAGGGCTTTGAATTCTATACACTAAGGAAATCGCCAAATGAAAACGACAGACTTACTGACAGGAGGTAGAAAAGTGATATAGGTCTTTATATAATGATCAATATATAACAACGTAAGTAAAAACAGGAAAATCTATATGTTTAGCGATGACATTATTGTAGTAATATGTGCGACATTCTTGCCATTACTTTACAGGTCTTTTATACAATACGGCAATTGAAAGTTTGGGTGGTAATGTGTACGGAATACTAGTAGATCCCAATAAATTCCACTATGATTATTTAACTATTTATAGAATGTCGAATTTTCCGGTGATATAATATCGATGTTGTGGCATTCTTTGAGGGAGGCTTATGTTCAGCAGCAGACTTGTGAAGGGCTATAATGATGGTGATGATGATGATGATTATAACATCTATACATTTGTACCCATATTGAGATTACAAAAGAAATAAAAAACTTTTGAAACTTGAAATAACGGCCTTACTTAAATGATTATCTGAACTGAACAAAAGCCTCCTCCATAGTTTGTCTCATAGGAGGGATATTTACCACAGTTGCCTGACAACTGGGTTGGCAACCGTAGTTTTTTTGTTAAGTCGATATTAGGAAGACGCTGCTGTTCATATCCTGATTTGTTTCTGTTGCCATTCAACAAAAAGAAAGAGAGCAACTTGAATCATTTTTTAAATTGACGTCGATTTTATTGTAATCAAAAACAGTAAATTAAATCATGGGAATGGACTGAACATTGACCAACTCTTAATTACCGCCACCACACTTAAGGATAAAGACCTTTATTTGGTAGTTAAAGACTAAGAATTACTTTACTTTTCATTTCTGTTGTAAACAATGTATTCGAAGTCAACTGAATACGTATTATCAAAGATAACTCAAAAACTACAGGTCAGACCCTGATTAAATATATATAGGACCACACGAGGAGCACCAGCTTATAGATAAAAAAAGAATCATCAAAATCGATTTACCCAGAGAAAAGTTATGAGGTAACACACACAAAAAACACAGTGGAACTGAATACCTCCTTATTTTTGTAGTTGTTAAAATAGTTAGTAGTTCACGTTTCAATACAATACCATGACAACACGTTATACGTATTATAAGTTTCTATCAAGCCAAATGTTTCCAGAAAAAAATTGTTTCCGCAAATTGTATGGAAAATCTACAACGCTACTTCGTAACCTACCCAACATACAACATTACGTATATGTACAAATTGTATGGGAAATCTACAACGCTACGCCGTAACCTACCCAACATAAAACGTTACGTATATGTACAAATTGTATGGGAAATCTACAACGATACGCCGTAACCTACCCATCATAGAGCGTTACGTATATTTGCAAATTGTGTGGGAAATCTACAACGCTACGTCGTAACCTACCCAACATAGAACGTTACGTATATGTACAAATTCTATGGGAAATCTACAACGCTACGCCGTAACCTACCCAACATAGAGCGTTACGTATATTTACAAATTGTGTGGGAAATCTACAACGCTACGTCGTAACCTACCCAACATAGAACGTTACGTATATGTACAAATTGTGTGGGAAATCTACAACGCTACGCCGTAACCTACCCAACATAGAACGTGACGTATATGTCCAAATTGTATGGGAAATCTACAATGCTACGCCGTAACCCACCCAACATCGAGCGTTACATATATTAAATGTGAAAAGTTACATGCATACTTTGAGTATTCAACCAACAGTGCGTAATATTTCACAACGGAAAGTATTGGGTTCTAGTATAATATTGCAACTAGCATAAACAATTAACTCTTTATTTCCTGATTTATCCTAATCCTAGTATCACACTCACTTATTCACCGTCTCTAGGGATGACATCACATTTTTTATCTATTGTTGCCGTTATTTTTGGGCTAGGGAACGCGCTGCTACGCCATAAATCACATAACGCTCTTTACTGAATCAATACGCTAACAGTTTTCAACATCAGCAACATCCTCTCGATATAATGCTAATAAAGCAATTCCATTTTAACGATTTGTTGGTTTATTACTTACTACAAACATAGTATCAATTAGTAACAGTACACTGATCCAATTTTAAGTAGTATCTGTACTATAGGAGGGAAAGTTGAATGCATATAACTGTTACAAAAATAATTTCCACATAATCACTTCTGAAGTCGGCGCTTATGGCGTAGTGTATAGAAGAATTAGAAGTCCCGACTTCAGAAGCTAATAAGCAAAAATTATTTTATCCTTATTAGTTCTTTGAAGCTGACTTTTACTTATTTTAATATTTGGCTGTTTTGCGTGAACAAAGGAAGGTCAGAAATTCAACGTAACATCTAAAATCTTATCTAAGTATTTACATTAAAATCTTTCTCCCTTTTTACTCCACTTTACCACCCCTGAAATAAAGCCTATTTAATAAAACTCGATCATTGAAATCGATTTGCGATTGAAGATATCGAGTTGATTCCGGCTATAAATCAAGAAAGAAAACGAAATTGGGATATGTAAAACGAAAGTAGTGAATGTTCAGTATCAAATTTCCAATCATTTACGAACAATCGCTGTTTTATTTCTCCAGTGTCCACCCGCAAAAAAAGGGAATTAAGAAGATATACAGTCCACTAAGTACATGACTGACGTTTGGACCAGGACCATTAATTGGGGCCTGTAATCTTATTCGTCAACCACTTTCTTTTGAGCGGCGGTGAAGGTTCTAAGTCTAACGTCTTATCGGGGCTCACGCCCACCGCGTTGCTTCCCGAACCCAACGTGGTGTGGTATAGGAAAGGTAGCCAGTAATTGCTTGATCACTGTTGCGGGCTTGAGATAAAAGACGTGCTGATTCTTTTCAATTAGTATATACAAAAAAAAAATAAAAGAAGTGGGCTGTCGTGAACCGTCCCTACTAAAAGCATATAAGTTTATAGTGGTTAACGGAATTGTGTTAATAGCGTTCCTATTATTCTTTTTAAAAACATAACTGCGACTATTGATCATATCCGATACCCGAGTAAATTCTCAGCAGCATCCCGGAGTCAGAAATTTGGCAACATTTCGACCCTGTGCCTCAGAAATCATATTATCATAAGGTGGTTGGTCCTGCGCCCGATCTCTCTCAGGTCGTGTCAGGTTGTGGTCCTATCGGAAAATGACAGCATAATAAGGCAAGGTCAATGAATAGAGGACACTCGGGAGTGTCCTCCATTTTATCCTGTTGTGCGCACTTTGAGGCAGTCACCGTTGAGACAAGACGTCGTGAAATTCGATCTGTAGGGTATTAAAAATAACATAGTTGACGACATAACATTACACATAATATGTACGTATTTGTTTAAATTTTCTAGACATATGCACGGTTAATCTAGATTATATAAATAGAAGCTGATGAAAATACCTGTCCGGGTATTATCGCTACATTCAATCTTCAGTCTAGTCGATTGACGTCATCGTTATGTAAACACATTTACTTTCCAGTTCATTGAAGATAAGCTGTATACAGCGTATTAGACAGTATTTTAACAAACACTGACCTCTTTTATGTCTGCACTACTCTGAGGTAGACTGTTAAAGAATGCCTCAGACATTAAGTCTACCTGTATACATTAATGTGTAAATGAAGTTAATTAAATTAATAAATATAAAGTAAACACTGTGCTTATTATATAACTCTCACGTGGTATAGTCACGTTGCTACTATATTATTGTTGCAGCACGAATGGTTTGAATCAAACGGGAAAGGACCACGCTCTCCCAGAACACCAACGTGAAATAGCAGCTTAGTGATATAAAGAACCCGTGACGCTTTTCACTGGAAACGAGGCATTACATGTAAGTTCTCAGTGGTGACAAAGCAATTTCGATTTTATTATTACTATTTTATTTTGATTTTAGGCGACAGTATCCACTTACAATCAGGTGGACTGTGTGCTCGCTTATTACCCTTATTCTATTAAATCGTAACTGTTTCCAAGAGAAGTAGGCAGAGATTACGGACTTCCGTATGGAGGTGGTTCCGTATGAGAGGAGGTATGGAGGTGCGTCAGGTTCGTTCCAAATGAACGAACCCGACGCACCTCTCGCTTATTTGCCGTCCAAAGCAAAATTGCTCGTCGGTTAAGGGTTCTTTTAATTTGGCCCATGTTCAATATATCACCAATTTAATATGCCCGATAAGGAATTATATAATTATTACTCATTGAATATTAAATATTTGAAAAATAATCGAACTTTTAACTGAAAATACAAATCAGAGAACACAAAGAACAAACCTAGTACAAAACGAAAAACATAAAATAGTTTTTACGTAATTGCTTCCAAATTTGTTTCTAAGATACACGTATTATGTACATGTACATCAAAGAATTAAGTCTCGAAAGTGTCACATTGTCTCCCGATTCAATGATTTCTTAATTTAATAGGTATACGTCAAATTTCTAGTACACATGCGTCAAAATTCTAGCTCCATAGTTTTGAAACGTCTAAAGTATATGTCATGATACTTTGAGAATAAATTATATTAATTGAATTTAAATCGAACTTTCGATCCTGGTCTGATAAAACCTAAATAATGGCATAATATATTATTTATCCCTTCCTATCTATATTTTATCTCCTTCTTTCCAAAAATTCTTATTAGAATTTGATTAAACACACAGACGTAGTAACGAAGCAACTTAACCGTATTTACAATAAATAAGTAGGGTACACCAGCGAAAATTCTTATTTCATCGAAAAATATTTACAAGTCAAAGTCCGGTGGTGTAATAAAATTATCTACTACAAACTTCCGAATTCAATGACGTGAATATTTCTTTGAGTATTACTTGTCAAAACAGCATAAACGGAACTTTTTCGTACTTAAAGATAGTAAAAATTACTTTGCCCACATCCGCTCAATGAAATAAAATAATATGTCTCACCTGGTTTGAAGAGCACTTCCCGCCATCACTCAATTGCGTGCAGTATACCCGTCATCACTAATCCCAGCACCACTACACTAGGAAAGATACCCCACCGACGGTAAAACGACACGTGTTTCGCCTCCACACGAGGCATCCTCAGGCGAAGTAGACTCTGCTACGTAGTACTATTGTTTACTCTGTGACTGCGGTGGCTGATCGCTGTAAGCGGCGAGCCGAAACAGCTATTTTACTGTTTTCTCAGACTATTTCACGCAGATAATTAAAATATGGCTTAGTTTCAACAATTACAATTACACAATACCGGCCAGTAAGTTTAAAATTAGAATTTTCAAATTACGATGTTATTTTTAGGGATAAAAAGGATAGGTTTGTGGATATCCAACAATTGAAAACTCTTCAAAGCACAATTCAAAAATTTGCAGGTTTGGTTTCAATTTCATTAGACGTTTTCTAATTTTATTCAGAAAACTAAAGTGACAACTGAAATTGTTGATTGAAATTTTACGTGTCGATTTACTACGTGCTCGGTGGAGAAGAAAAACATCGTAAGGAAATCAGCTTGAAGAATAGTATTGTTTAGTGCTGGATGAGTTGAATAACGCTGATTAGTTAAGAAATGGATGTATTTTTCCACACACACATCAAATATACAATTACGTCGTACAAAATCTCTAATCTTTTTCGGTGACCAAGGTAGGGTCACACAGAACTTACTATGAGTAGAAAAATTATCATGTATTTTGTTTAAGTTTGTTAGAAATAGTTTGTAAGAACACTGAAACCCTCATAACATCGTTGACCTATTTATATGATTGTTCAAAGTAAGACGGTCTACTTTGTAACTTCTCGAGACACAAAGGTGCTCGTTAAAAAAGCATTTTGTTCACTACGTAAGGAAAGTTCTACCTTGAATGGATGAATCCCGTTTGTCCGATCGGTAAAAGCTGCCCGACCGATCGTTCAAATAGGTTTTTTCCGTTTGATCAATTTGTATTCGAGCAAATAGAAACTCTAGCAAGTCTACAGGTTACAAGTAATTAAAACCCGACTCCGTTAGAAAAGTTTATTGAAAAAAAAAGCTTTTGTCGGTTTCCAATTGAGACGATTCTAACATCACCCCATATGTTGTGATTCTTCAAGCCATTTAGGCTACACAGCGTGCCAAAAAATAGACACGAACGATATTATCTATCTATATATAACGAAAAATATTATCCTCCATCTACAGCAATTGGATAATAAGTGTATCACTTGAAATTATTTATATCGAAATTGCAAATAATAACTTTTATTAAATTTATGAGAGGAACGCGTGTAATGATATTAGATCAAATTTGTTAGAATGCTTAGAAATTACTAGAATTAACGAGTGTAACTATAAAAATCAAAATATCCACAAAACACCAGCGTAAAACGGCAGCGAAATGCTACTGTGTTTCGTATAGTGAGTGTAAAGAACCGGAGACCCTTTTTACTGGAATCGAGGCATTCCGTCTCAGATGACAAGGCATTTGCACTTTGATCCTTAGCTGAGGATAAATGTGGATGTCTATGAGCCACAGCATCCATTTACCATTAGGTGGACCGTGCAGTCGTTTGTCACCCAATGCTATAAAAAAATTGCTGCTTTCACACGTTCCACAGCTGGGTACAGACCGTGTCGAGATGATCGCCACATATCTCCAAAGCATGTTTTTTTATCCAAGAACTGATGCCTTTTTTGTATTAATTATAAAGTCAAGTAAATTTTTACATTTCTAACATATCGGTAGCCTTTAGCCTTTTATGGCAGAATTTTATAGCCTTTTATGGCAAAAATGACAAGTAATTTGCATTATTTGGAATAACAACAATACTCCAAAATGTTTTGTATATAGGAATAATACAGAATTTTAATACATTCAGAACTTCCTTGTGAAGTGTTCTTTTATCCTATACTGCCACATCTAAGTCAAATTCTCACCACTCCATGGGTTTACTGATAGAGAATGCCTCAAGGCATTAAGTCCGCCCTTTGTATTCTTTTGTTTAAGGATACAATAAAGAATAAAATAATAATAATAAATAATAACCTTAGAAATGAGGAATACCCTAAAAGCAAATCCTAAGTTTATTATTCCTTTGTTCGCGCCCAAATGAACGAGAACCGGATGGACGTGAACGGATTGCATTCCTCTAGAGGGCGCAGCTGAACGAATGGAAGTTTTTTGCCTGCGCAGGCACGCGCGGTCAGTTGACTGGCAGATCCGGAACGCATAGCCACGTCGCGAGAACTCGAATTAAACCGAAATTGTTAGACGCTAAACGGCCACCATTTTCTTTAGTTTAGTTCCGTTAATAAATATTATAACGAGGTCCCCTTTTGATAGTTAGCGATCGGTTTAACCTATACTGTTACCGATTTGTGTCGAGGAATTGTATACGCGGCGATTT
>DWHP01008913.1:0-10391 GCA_018247895.1 Parnassius honrathi | reverse complement strand
CTACTCCGGAACTAGGTAAGTTGTGTTTGCTTGTGCATCCATTATATAATAAATTTCCATAGACCATTCGGTCCTCCCCTTGGTTGCCCGTCGAGTTGGGTTACGATGGGCTCTAATCCAGTCGACCTTCGTCTGGGCAACTCAGGGACGTAACAGACGTATTGGTGTCATGGGCTATAATATCAACTTGCCTACAGGTGGACTGTATGCTCGTTTAGTCGCTTATCTCCTCTTTTATTCGCAGTTTGTATTAATACGATTACATCCCAAATATCTCCTCTACCACTTGTATGCAGATGACCTTCAAATATATTTACAAACAACCATCGAAGATCTTCCCAAAGCTGTAGAATGTATCAACAAGGATCTGGCTTTTATTCTCGACTGGACACGATCTTATGGGTTGACGGTGAACCCTTTAAAATCCAAAACTATAATTATTGGGAGTTGAAGAACGATTTCCAAAATTAAAAGATGTCAACTTCAACGCGTTGTATTTAATGATATCCTTATCCCATATAATGAAGTAGTATAAATTTAGGTATCATTTTGGATTCCAGTCTTTCTTGGACTCCCCAAATTAATGCAGTGAGCCGAAAAATGTTTGCAGCATATGCGTCACTCCGGAGGCCTAACTACTTTTTACCCATTTCCACCAAAATTACGCTTACACGATCTTTACTACTCCCTATCCTCGACTATGCTGACACCTTGAGCGACTCCAAAATCTCTGTAAACGGTTCATATTTGGGCTTCGTAAATATGACCATGTTTCAGAAACTCAAGTGGCTCCCAATCCGTCTTCGTCGGAATACTCATATACTTTCTGCGTTCTACTGCATCTTATTTAATGTATCAAGTCCTCCCTATCTAAAAGAACGTTTTGAATTTCTTAGCTCTTGTCACGATTTTTCTTTACGGTCCAAAGAAAATCCTTCACTCCTATGTCCTGTACACTCCTCGACATTTAAAGATAAATCTTTTGCTGTACATGGCGTAAGAATCTGGAACTCCTTACCCCAGTCAATTAAAAGTGCTCAATAATTAAATGTGTTCAAGAAATAGATTAAGGAACACTATGTGTCTCTTTCACTCCACTCCCCTCCCTCCACTTAGTTATGGACAATAATCTACCTAAAGTATGTTGTCATTTTATGATATTTAAGTTTGTATTTTTTTTCTAGTTTAGTGCACCCTACCCCTTAATCTTATTTTTATTTTTATTAATTTCCTCTTCTGGGTTGTCTGGAAGAGAATTCTATGTAGCAATAAGACCGCCTTTTGTTTTTCCCTCAATGTTTGTTCATTATTTGTTATATTTATGTTTCGTTGGTGTACAATAAAGAGTATTGTATTGTATTGTAGAAAGACAATAAAAGATTTTTAGAACTGTTCAAAAACGCTAATTGTATTGAAAAAAAGCCATTATTCAGGCCATGAAAGTAACGGCTCTTTCAATACACCATAGCCTGGCTCTATGAAAATATTTTCTGTTTAGATATAACATTTTCACCATTTAGTAAATAGTTTTTAATTTAGTTTTTATTATAGTCTTTCAGTTATTTATGTTATATAATAGCTGCACAATAATAAAGTAAAATCGTTTCTGCACTAAGTCACTTAATTTCGTTCTAAGTAATAATAGGATAAACACAAAATAACTTACTTTATCGCAAAGAAATGTTTGATGGACGCCATTTATGCCACTAGAACTCTCAATTTTTGGTGAGATACCGTTATTCTACGTTGCCATTTATGAACCAACTCTTACTTTTGATGAGCTATTATGTTTAGAAATAGAAGAAAATGATTTCAGATCTTTAAAACCCGGCTCTTTCATATACACCTTCCCCTAGACTATCCGCTCGCAATCCATTGATATTCATGCCTTTTGGATCATTCATAAAATAACTATTCGCAGAAGTGTAATAAAATAGTTTATTAAAGAATAAAGGAAGTACCAATCTAAGGTAAAATATAATTGGTACCTATATTTGTTTAACGAATGGGGGTGACAATTGGGTACACAGTCGACCTAATGGTAAGTGGTTGCTGTAGCCCATAGACATCAACATTTATATATTAAAAACGCAGATGCGTTGTCACCCGTGAGAACAGATCGAATGCCCCATTTCCAGTAAAAAGGGTATCCAGTTCTCTACACACACCATATGAAACACAGTAGCATTAAACTGCTATTTCACGGTAGTGTTCTTTCCGTGAGAACGTGGACCTTCCCCGGTCTAGCCGGTCCATTCGTGCTACTGCCATCATATAGCTGCAGCCGCAGCATGGTTTTGTCATGTTGGATATTACCATTACAGCCTATAAAAGTTCACTACTAAACACGGGCCTCTCCCATAGGTGGTCTCGGCGAGCGGGTTGTCAACCAGACGCTGCTGCCCATCACCTGTTTCTATTTCCCTTTGTCACTTCTTACAACACCCGCGGGAGATACAGGATAGTTGACATTCCTACACCGCCACTTCGCGGTTTTAACATTGAATATAGAAAAGCAATAACAATGATAAAAATGTTGTTGTTCAATTAAGTTTATGTTCATTATTTTTTTCGATCAAGAAGGAATTTTGCAAAAAGCTAACGTGAATTTGTGTGATTGTGATGTGTGATGTGTGCAGCGAATTTTGAATGCACTGTACTTGTACCATAAAGAAAAGTTACAAATAATAAAACGAACGATGAAAATCGATAGCGTAGCATGATCGTAAAAACAGCAATGTTCATACTATATTATATCGGATTCTAGTAAAATTTAACATGTGTACCTTACACACAACATTATTTATACCGTCCAAGAAATTAAAAAAAATATATAAAGTAACAAATAAAGAGAAACATTAATTTACACTCACAATTTTATATCAGTTTGAAATCAGACTAAAAAAAGAAAACAAAAAGAAACAAGGTTTATCGGATAGGATATCAATAGTAAAAGTTGTTCCGAGCCAGCTGTATTGTTGAATGTCCCTTAGGGCTCAATCTTGGCTCATTCCCGTTCCTTATCTATAGTGATGGCTTGCCTTACTTTGTGTGAGGACAATATTTAAAAAATATTAATAATAATATTTCTCCAAATGCTTATACACATTTACTGACACACTTCTAGGAATATAATAATAAATGAAATATTTAACAGCTACAGCTTATCCTTGTATTTTAATGGACACGGTTTGCAGCTTATAATCAATCATCACTTACTATTATGTACATTACATTATACTACTATATAAAATTTTTGTATGAAATGTTTGCATCGAGGTCGTCGCTTAATAATCAGCCCGACATCTCAACCACCTAGCTATAAGAGTGGGCGTTGATTTAACGAATTTAGCTTAATAAAGCATCAATCTTCATCAACCTAATAACTGTTCCTGTTTATTTTGATAACACTAAGTACTTGAACATTTCTAGCTTAACTGGTCCGGTCCTGGTCTGGTCCACTATCACCATCACAATCCATTGCTGATTCAAATTAGATGTGTGAATGATAGTAAAGTGAATGATTTTTGTGATTTATGAACGTATTGAAAATTAAAAAATAAATCGCAATATGATTTACGTGGTTTACCCACGCTGCAGTGATGTAGTGTAAGAGATGCACGAATAGGTTTATTCGACCCTTCCTACCCTATGGAACTACATAGTCCATCTACTGGTAAGTTCTACAAAATGTGCTTTCAGAATAAGGTGGTTTTTAAAACTAGTTGACGAACACTACTAGTTTTTCAACTTGTAAAGACCCACAGCCGGTGATTTCACACTGGATGGTCCAATACGACGTTATAATAATATTATAAACGTGTTAGAAATAATAATGCGAGTGATTACGAAGATATGTTTGTGGCAATATAGCTGTTCATCAAACTAGGTAGCACACGCCATTTTTATGCGGGTCTCTGCGAATTAACTTCCTCATCGTTAAGGTATTTTCTAGTTTCACCTCGTAACTTGAGTAAAATAATCTTCTTACACTACACAAGAAACTTTATCTTTTCAGCCGACTTCAAAAAATATGAAAGGTCCATAATTCGACTATATTTTTTGTATATATATTACGCGATATCTTCACTAATTGTTAACCGATTTTAATACTAAAGACTGTGCCTCAAGGCAATCCATCGCTTCGAATGAAACTTTAACAATTACTACATATATACATATATTCTACTACATATATTCTACTTAGATAAATACATAAATCACCCAAAATAGTTGAATAAAGAAACTTAAAAAAAGTAAACACCGACTTGAAGGAACAATAAACATAATTTAACTTCACTTGTACATATGTATTAGCTTTAATACTTCGATATATTATGTACTTTGTCTCAGCATCGACTTCAGAAGCTATTAAATTTGAGAAAATTATTTTTATCTATTTATAGTTTAAAGTTTATTTTTATTTTTATTCACACTACATTTTTTTATACATTTACACATTTATTTTACTTATATTAACACATTTATATACACTCATTTACACTCAATTTTGTTTAAGGAATATTATTATTAATCTTTTTTTTCCTTGCAGTCCTTGCCCAAAAATTATACAAACGCTTATAGTCGAATAGGTCAAACGAAGTGCTGAATATAAAGGTGCTAATATTTTCAGCTAACTAAGTACTTAAATATCTTCAACAACTTTCAGTGCAGTGTCAGCCATTGTAAAGTGCGCATGTAACTTTAAGTGATACTAACTGTCGTGGTTCAGAAAAGTGGCAGTACGTAATTTTGGCAAAATCTTTTAATATACTTTTTAACAAAAATATTTTTGAAATATGAGCATATTTTTAAATCTAAGCATGTTTTCAAATAAGAAATGAATATGTTTAGATTTAATGATAGCACGAACGCATTTACTTTCTACACATATAATTATTTCGAAAAACTTTAAAGTACTAAACGGGGTGCTAGTAGTTGTAGTGGTAAAATAAATTTGTTTTTGTGGAATAGGACTATATATAAAAGGGGAAAAGGGCTAGAAGTGTTAAAATCCCAACTAAGGCAATACTGCGAGATTTTGGGTCTGGTCAACTTGTGATTTTTCCGGTATCCCTGATACTGCAGCCGATATGAATATTATGGCCTAAATGTGGCAGTAAATATTATAATATGAAATGGACAGGTACCTATATAAAAAAGTGCTCTAATGGTTGCGTGAATGAATTGTGGTACTTAAAAAATTGACAGCTTTCTGTAACAGGCAGAAGTCAAACCCGCTATGATAATCAACTAGAAAAACAACCAACTGTATGAATACTATTAATAACAATTATAAAATATTTTCTCAGGTTCGAAAAACAAGCATCCGAATGACGGCCATTAAGGAATACCCCTTCGATCTCAGCGATTTGCAAAATAAGCAAAACGACGGAGATGAAAGCCGCCGACGGCCTGATCAATCCAGTCCAGATCAGCCGCCGCCCGCTTCTGCCCCCGCTTCATTTGCACCACAAGCGACTCCAATAGACGGCAAAAGAAAAGTTTCTATAATGGCAGACGAAAAAAGCAAAGATCGAGAGAATCAACCGTCAGAAAGGTAATGAGAAATTTTTTATCTTTCTGTGAGATTTGCGACACTATAACTCAACAGCTGCTTATAGGAATTAGAATTTATACTTTTTTTAAATTAGGAAACTTGGTTCCTTCACTTTCATTTCCTAATTTTGGTGCCTTTAAATAAATACATAAAACAAGCTTACTATGTAGTACTTTTAACACACAAGATTGCTACGACGTTATAAGAAAAATGGTAAATAATAAGACTATTAGCTTGTACAACGATAGTTCGTCTCCCTAAAGCTTGTAGACGAGTTATTTTTGTGTCAATATCGAGCTGCAAAAATGTGTTGTCAGACGTATTATATTAATGCAACTCTGATATACTCACTTATGTGTTTCTGTAGCATTTAATAAATTTAATGCCAAATCAATACTAAATAAAATCAAATTTGCATTTTTGAAGTTGGCGACATTTAATTCAATAGAAGCTGAAAAAATGATCACTATAGTAAAATTTAAGTTTTCATGAGTAGCTTTGATACTGGGCACGCACCGTGAATTTTGCAGCACATTCCAAATCAACACAAACCCGTCGGTGGCAGAAAGTACATTACAATTATAAGCTATGATTTTCTACAAAGTTTAGATGAAATAATTAATGTTGGCGAACGATCGTCTTCTGATGTCTTATTTTTTGTCATACATAATTATAACTGCGTTTTGTGATTGTTAATTCGCCTACCAAGCGTCGTGATTAAGCAACCAACCCTTCTAAATTCGGCAGTCTACTCGTACAATGGACTTTACGAACTGGTGAAATTTCACAATCATTGCAGGATTACCGTTACCGTTACTACCTATGAAAAGTCCACTGCTGAGGTCTATCTGCATAGAGTACCTCATAGGAGAGATATTTGCCAAAATTGCCGCGCCAAAAAAAACTGCGGTTTCCAACCCTAGGCGGGTTGGAAACCGCAGTTTTTTTCATTGTTTAGTTCTGCCCATCTCATTATTTGTTTCTTCTCTCGCTTCTTACGAACAACACGGTGATTGCAGGATTTACATAGCTTAATACATTAATAGTAAATAGCTTATTTCTAAACTCACTATAACTTTTACTTAAATTTAGAGATCTTATTATGCTAGTGCTATCATTTACTGCCAAACGTAGTAATCTAAAATGCAATGCAACAATATTGACCTTGGTTATGATAATAACTAAACCTTGCTACATGTTCAGTTTTAGGTAAATAAGTGAAATAAGGAGAAAGGTTAGTATTTACGCTTCTTGCAACATTTTTCTTTGGCAGCCTTTATAAAGGTAGCCCCTTACATATATTAAGATACACGAACACACAGTTTGCCTCATCATAAATAAGTATTTTGGCCCGTAGCCATTCCTTGTTACGACCTACATCTATATGCTTTCACCCCCGAAGACTTATCTTGTCAGTTAAAGGGTGCAGATATGATACAACTTACAATATTCCAATTGAGCAGCGTTGCATCAATTTTTTAATACCTAATTGTTAACATTTTCCTGAATATAGTTATTACGATTTGAAACACGTATTTCGCTCATGGTCGTTTATCTTTACTATGCTTCCGTCGCCACATCGGTCCAACACGATCAAAACCAATTTCCGCTACTGATCGCTAGAAGTTTTTCCTCATATTTCGGTCACGGCAGCCAATCTTATCATAAACTAGCTATCTGCGCAGGATAAGATTATCGTACAAGTATAGCACAAACACAGATGCAGTCTATACCCTTTCACTCACAGTCTGATGAGACGATAATCCAACACAAATTAAGAGAGAGCATGCGCATGACTAATGACTTTACGTGCTTTTCGAAGCACTTGATCGAAAACCGAAAATGTTCTGAATCTGAAACTGAAAAACTAAAACTGCTTAACAGAAACACCCAACAGTTGAAATTAACCCGTCCCGCGCTATTATAGCTTGTGAATACATGATCAGCAGTCATGTCTACGACCACTAGACCAATGGCAGTCGATAGAAACAATTGCGACTATTATCCACTTGATGGTAAGTGGATACTGTGGTCCGTAGATCACAGTATCCACTTACCATAGGTCCATCATAGGTCGATTAAAAATCCACCTCTAAGATCGAAAATACAATGCCTCGTTATACATAGCAAGATTATACTTTTTTTTTGTTGGCATGCTATAAAAGCGTGATTCTTCCCTGGTCGAGTCAAATATTTTGTAGGTAGTTCTACCAGATGTCATACGAACTAATAGTAAACCTGTTGTAAGTGCAGAGATGCTAATACGTAATTTATCACTTGTGAGGACTAAGATGGAATATTCAAAGCCTGAAATGATGTTGTTGGCTTTCTATGATCTTTAACTCGGAATACAAAAAGTGCTTTGCTGCTTACGGCAAAAATAAATGAGACGATGTTACTTACCTAGACTGACTCCTATTTTAACTTGCTTCGAATTCCGAGTTCGATCAAAGTATTAAATCCATTGAAATCACAAACTTAAACGAAATACTAAGAGTGCTACAATAAATTTACTACTTTTTAACCTAGGTCATATATTGCCACAAATTCCTGAGCCGCACTTGAAAGCTCACTCGAAAATCTTTCTTTCCCATCGTCTGTCGATTCCTCAAGGTATATGGCCGGTCCAATTCCACTCGTCCACGGTCTATCCTACCTTGTAATTATAGTAATTTTCTTCGCACTTTTTGTTCTGCAAAATTTTTAATAATATCTTATAAATTTATACTGTTGCAATAACACCTTCACCTACAATAGCAGGTTCACCTGCAATAACACCTTCCCCTGCAATAGTAGGTTCACCTATAATAGTACCTTCACCTGCAATAGCGTTTGACCCAGAAGTGGAAGCACCAGTTTCACAGATTATATTGGAATCTGACGTATGTTCTTTTCGAGGTTTAAGCGGAATATCAGCTATAATATCGGTTTCTGATACGGGTGACGATATTTTTTAACTCACCTTTTTTTTAAAAAAAACACTAATAAAGTCCCTGCTTGCTTTTATCGCTCTTCTTTTTTTACAAGTCTTCGTTTTTATATTGGTGTCCCGACAAGCGTGATCTACCGTCAGCCATTCTGTACGGTAAAAAATAAAAATATGAAATAAATTTAAATAGATTTAATAACATTGCTAATGTTAAAAATTCGAAAGTCATTCTGTTTCTCTGACTGCTACTTTTTTCAATTAAACCAATTAATCAATTTGGATAAATTTTGGTATGTAGATATAAATTGAAGTTTGGAAAAAGTTACTCATTCCCACGAGAATAATAATTATGGTGTGTGCGTGAATGAAGTCGCGTGTGACTACTAGTAAGCAATGAGAATTAACAAGCCGAAAGAGGAGCAATGCTAATTTTCACACGATTAATATACCACTTAAAATATTTTTGACATACCTTGCGGTCAATATCAAATTAAGGGACAGTTTCACAACCTGTTATTAAAGTCACGAATAGCCTATTGTAATAAGAACTGTCAAACTTATACACCTACTGTCAAAAAACTGAAAATTTAATTGACGAATAGGCTAACCGGAGATGATGAAATCGGTACTAAACTAAACTATTTTACTATTTACCTTAAGGAACAAAAAGTAAGAACACTTTTTAGCAAGGTGTGTTCAATATAACATATATTTTTTGTGTACTACAATTTATGTACTTTATAAAACAGATAGATATTTACGTATAGTACGTTTCTAGGGCAGGCGGACAAAAGTACATTGACTTCAAGTATTATGTTAGCATCGAAACAAAACGACAGTTATTGCTTCCATATATTTCTTTATAGATTACGTATCGTTATGCGCTAAGCGTGTCTCATGGTACGCGGTAGGGTAAAGGAAGCGGTTATTCAGAGATAATAAACCAGGTTCGACGCGATTTGCAATAGGTCTCACGCCGTGCGTATTTGAGAAAGCGGGAACTCATTCCTCATTCTGCTTTGGGATGCGCTTGCGTGTAGGTAGTTTGAGATTTAAAATTTTCGGTTTTAGTAGTTGTTTTAATTATTATTGAGTTTGTTTTGTTAGTTGTATTATTACATTTTGTATTAAAGTTTTTGTTGTTGTTTTGTGACGTTTTGTATATTATCACCAGTATGAAACCGGGGCCATCAACATGAAAATCTCCTAAAAACTTTACGTCACCACGAAAGAAGCGGAAAGTGTCTCACATTTCGGAAAGCGAAAAAATAATGATTGTAAACATCTATAAATATGTAAAAGAAACGTTGTTTAGTGACGTATATCCATCCAAAACGGATATGAAAAAGAGAACTGCCGATATTTTAGGTATACAAGGTGTTAGTGTAGTCACCGTTATCCTTGAAACCAGTGGTTTGGTTTCACTTATAAAACGTAAATTCAATGAAAAATAACAACTTTTTTTTAGTAAAATCTCAATTTTTCCCTAAAATTATTTCGCGTTATATAAAACCAGATTGTCTTGGCCTCGCTTTGTATGATCTTTTGTTACAATGTACGGTCAGCTTATCTTTCAAATGGTTTTGCGTTCCAGGGCCTTTTTAAATTTTATGAAAGAAAGTAGCGTTTTTTTTTTAAAATTCGGATAAATATTTTTATATTAAAGCCAGCTACTTGTGGTTTTAGCGACAACGGTGTTTACACTAACACCATGTACTTATATACTGAAAGTCTTTCTATTTCGTATTGAACAGTGTGGTGTCGAGGATTATATTTGTCGAGTGTATACATGTTTTTTGTACATAATAAATAATAAAAAATAATAATCATCATCATTATCATCATTACAGCCCTTCACAAGTCCACTGCTGAACATAGGCCTCCCCCAAGGTACGCCACAAA
>DWHP01008912.1:0-10391 GCA_018247895.1 Parnassius honrathi | reverse complement strand
ACATCCAGTTTCTTCCCCTTTTGCCCTAAAGTACGCCCGCAGTGCGTTTGCGTTCATTATTTGTGACCAACGCATGCAACGTGCTCCACCAGCGGCGGGTGCCGATTGCTGAGTCCGAGAAGACCCAGCCGACACCAAGCCTTCTTGTTGTCGGCTGGCCTGGTGGGGATGATGGATGCGGGGGGCTATTATTATTATTATTGTTATTATTTGTTTTTATTTCCCGACGTTTCGGATGCTACAAAGCGATAAAATAGTTTTTTTTTCAATTTGTAGTGTTCGCGTAAATATAAGAAATCATTACTGTGGTGGATATATTCACGGCCGAGATATTTTATACGTGATCATGCATGTGTATTGAAAAACCAGTCAGAAATTTTTCTTACTTTTCTTTGTAACATTTGTTTATACCTATATTATTGACTTTTAAGTTATTCAGTATTTGATATCTTACTACCATAAGAAACTATCATAAGAAAAAGAACAATTAGCAAAACATTGCTGAAACATTTCAGATATTAATTCAAGCAGAAGAAATCGAGCTTTTAAAACAAAAGGTTATAGAGTTAGAAACTGAAAAGTTGAACTTTCAAAAATTGTACGACGCAGCTATTGTGAGCTTAAATTCCCTTACAAGCCCTACTTCGGAAAGCAAAGCTCTCGACTTACAAATACCTAATGATAAAATGCTCTCGGTCCAAACAACGGTGCAACAAACTATAGATGTCAAGCCTATAACATGTACAGCTGCAGAAAATCATTATGGAAGTGGAAACTCAACCAACAGCGCCACACCAGAACAGTTTGAAATGATTGAAAGTGAAAAGAACCTTGAAATGTAAGTTCTTAGGGGCATCATGTAAATAAATTTTATAATATTGCGAGATGAGCATTCTATAAACAAATTTCATAATGGACGGATGTAGATTTATACATTACAGGGTGTTGTGTTAAGTGTGATTAACTTAGTCTTTGATTATACTTTTTAATTTTATAAAAACACTTGCTGGCCAGGCAGGCGTTGTTCTGCCCGTTACGACGACCCTTTGTCCTATAAAAAGTCTTTAAATCCGTTATAAAAAATATTGAGGGTCATTTATCGGGATAAAATCTCTTCAGTTGGAGTAAGCTAAATAGATTTACATAATTTCATTTAAATGTTGAGCTGTTTCGGAAATTGGCGTGAACAAACATCGTGACACGGATACTCATCGGAATTTGACACCCCCTTTATAGAAAGGATTTGCCATACGCTTTCTAGGTGTATTGGCAATCGAAATACTAGATGTCTCTTACCTTTGACACGGCTCGTCTTCGCCGGTGTGGAAACTTTACGACTGGTGTAAACGAGACGGTTATATCGCCATCTATCGCAAGGCATTTTACACGGTCGCCTCTACGTCATCCACTAGACGATAAGGAGTTAGTCTTCACAATGTGTTTTGATGTCCGTTACTTCTGGGAAAACATAACAATTTCATCAGTAAACTGTAGAGACTTAATGTTTTGTCTACCATATCATAAAATAAAAGTGTAAAAAATTCCTTTAATATAGAATTTATTTTAAATTGTTACAGCAACTAGATTACTTAATGATGATATAGACTTAATGTATTTTTCAGAAGGAAAGAAGGTTCCAACACTAGCTCCTTCGACCCGGCGATACTCGGTGACAACAGCGCGAGAGACTCGCCCATGCGTCGAAGCAGCGTGACCACTTTAGATGAAACTCTCAGTATTAATGATGCCGGTGATTGGACACGTGTACAGTATGAGTATAACAGCATTGAAAATAACGCCAAAGAAATGTGGATAGATAGGTAAGATTGAAGATAGAAAATATCCTGTATTATTTACTTACTAGGAATAGAAAACTCCTTTCCATAGTATGTTAATTGCTTTAAAAATGTCTTGTTTTATATCACGATTACAAATGCAAAGGTAGACCTCCCGCATGGCGATTTTAATTTGTTTAGGAGAAATATGACTCCTAATGATTCTCCGGGATTGTCCACAGATATATTAGAATTGACAGGAAGTGGTATAATTAGTCTATACAAAAGGCATGGTCAAAATGTACCTAACAGATTAATCATTTTTTATTTCCTTTTGAGGAGATCAAAAGAAAAAACAGAGCGGTTTAGTCACAGGCTAAAAGAATTGTCGCAATTCGTATCATTATGCGACTTTAATTTCTAGATCTTAACAAATCCACTAAAAATTGTAATTCAAATATGATCATCATCAGCCTGCAGTGATCCATAGCTGGACATATAACTCTCCTAAGGCGCGCCAATTTGCCTCGAACTTCGAATTCACGTATACCGTTGCTGTCTGTAATCTACTCAAGGGCCTTATATGTACTTTGCAAAAAAAATTGATTAGATCAACTCGATATTAATTAGATCAAAAAAAGTCAATTGTCAGACAAACTCAACAGAACCTTTTTGCTGGACACGGGTTATTACATGTTAGTCTTATGGTAATAACGCATTTGTATTTTGATTTTTAATCGGAAACGGATTTCTATAGGCCACATCATCCACTTAACATCAGATGTACTGTGTGCTCTTTTGTCACCTTATTATACAATAATAAAACACCACCAAGGATGAAAATATTTTAGTAATTACAGCCAAGACAGGGATACACATTGAAAAGAAAGTTTATAGTTTTTATTACTAGGAATGACTCTGAATTTGGAACTATAACTTCAAAAAAGCCTTATCCTAATTTTATCAATTTTTTTTAATTTAATTGCCGAGAAAATAATTCGACGTTCGAATTTTCGTTTTTTTTTAGGCGATAATAATAGCATAAAATATTTTCAGATAACATGAAAGGCAAGTTATTCAATTAGATTCTTCATCTTCGATATTTTTACTTAGATCGTTTATTTTAGTTTTTCTAAGGCAGAAGTTTTTCCGAAACAGTGGTGAAAATATAAATTGACATAAGTGTTACTTGTAATCTATATTGAATAAAAATCGTTATATTTCATTCTAGTATAAAATAAATGTTAATCATTATATTAACATGTGAACATCGATACTTGAAGCATCTTTTTTAGTATTTATTTTATAAGATTTGAGAACATGAAGAAGAGTTGAGAACATGATATTTTTGCTACATAAGACATTAAAACTGTTTTTTACAATCTCGGTATCATTTAATATGGTCATTCAAGGGTTCACATTTATAAGTATTATTTTATGAATATGAAGTATTTTGCGTTATTAATTAAAATCTAAAATTTTGTATAGTATGTTTCGTTGTATAAATTTGTAACATAGTTTATTTTTTCAGCGGGATACCAATCAATGTTAAGGAACCCATACTAAACTGGTGCTCTGAAACATTGAATTTAAATGAACCATTGAATAATGATCTCCTGGCGGAGTTGGTCAATAACGACAAGCCCATAACATTACCTGGATTGTTGTTGCTAGTAGCAGATACATTACCGAGGGTGAGTTAATTATTTAACTGAAATACAAATACTATACTTCGACCAACATCAAGCGATACCAAATGTAAACGAAACCAATGCAAGGTTATTAGGAATAGCAGGGGTGTGTAACCTTTTGATAGTTAGATTATATATTTAAGTAGACAATATAATTTTAAAAAATGTCTAGCAAACCAAAAACATAGAACTTTTTATAAATTTTTTATAATTTGAATTATTGTATAATGTACATTTAAATTAAATAAATGCTTTCTGCGCCATCTCTTTGCTGTGTGGGTACCATGCGGAGACCACACCCAATGTCGGAGTGTTCGAATACGTTATATTGTTAACTAACGAATACTAATGTGGGATAGGAATGAGTATTAACTGACTCAAATGAAGTAATGTTATGTCTATATTATAAACAACTTTTACTACAAACTGATTTACGAGATAAAATTTACTACGAGAACAAAGTAAGTTAATTGATAAAAGTAGCGCATCGCGTCCTGTTACCATGCCGTTTGCAGGCGGAATGAACGTCGCACATTCTTGCGCTCCGTTGAAGGCGCGGTGTATTATCTTATCGAAGATTCGCATTGTTCCCTGGTGGTGGTGTAATATATGCGTGTGGCTTAATCTTCATGCACGTAGCGGATTTGCGTCAGTCTAAGTGAAGCGAGTTACGCCACATATTCCCCCTGGCCAGATCGTAACTACGGTCGATAGTAATCCGTAAATCTTACTTTTCGGCCACTACGCGTGATTTTCTCTTTGTTGATGGCTGGTTCCGTAGGGACTTTGGGTTCCGGTTCTTTTGTTTCTTTGGCCATGTAAGCTGGTTTAAGTCTGTCCACTGAGACGTTGTTTTTCTTTCCCCTTATTTCTATGGTGAAGTACTTGGCTTGCCTGTCTAGTACTTTGACGGGTCCGTCGTAGGGTGGTTCGAGGGGGCTTCTGACGTGATCTTAGCGTAGAAAGACATGAGAGGATGTTTTGAGGTCACGTGGTATATAGAATGGCGTTATAGTGCTGGTGTGCCATGTTGTTTTCTTGGGAGTGAGTTCGCCACGCAGCATCGTAGACGTGTTACGTACTCTGTGACGTCTGCCGTGGTGTAGTCGTCTGTTGGAGATAGGTATCGGTCTGGCAAGCTGAGAGTTTTGCCATATGCCAATTCTGACGGCGTAGCTTATAGATCTTCTTTCTACGAGTTGCGGATGCCCAAGAGAACCAGTGGAAGGGCTTCCGTCCACTGCGATGATGAGTGACACATGATTGCCACCTTGAGTTGGCGATGAAGTCGCTCGATGATGCCGTTTGCAGCTGGATGATAGGCGGCTGTGCGCAGGTGGCGCGCACCAACCAACTTGGTGAGAGCCTTAAAGAGATGACTCTCGAACTGGCGTCCGCGGTCTGTAGTCACCAGTGCAGGACAGCCGAATCTGGCTATCTAGCCGGACACTAGAGTAGCTGCGCAGGTCTCTGCCGTGATGTCCGCCATGGGGTATGCCTCAGGCCATCGCGTGAATCGGTCGATGACAGTAAGGCAATATCTGTAACCAGAAGACAGAGTTAGAGGCCCTACGATGTCGAGGTGGATATGGGAAAATCTCGACGAAGGAGTGAGGAAACATGAAGGTGGGGATATAGTACGACGGGTTATTTTGCTCTTTTGGCATGACGAGCATTGTCTTGACCTCTCTCTACAATCTTTGCGTATCCCTGGCCATACGTATTTTTGTGAGACCAATAGCACATTAGCTGATCTTCCTGGATGGTGTAAGCTGTGCAGTGTCTCAAAAACTTGTTTTCTGAACTGTGGAGTAATGTAAGGTCGTGAAGGTTGCACAGAAATGTCGCAATAGACAGGTAAATTACCGTTCAAAGTGTTGATCCTTTTCAGCTGCAGTGCAGAGCCATGTAGAAGTAGATTTTGCAGTTCAGGATCCTTGTCCTGAGCACGTGCAAGACCATCGTAGTCCACAGCTGTCGTGATCTCCTCGACTCTTGATAGTGCGTCGGGTCCTAAGTTTTCCTTACCAGGTAGGCATTTTAGGTCGGTTGTAAACTGAGCAATGTAGTCGAGGTGTCTGAACTGTCTAGGAGTGCATTTGTCTTTGCTTTTTGAGAAAGCGACGGTGAGAAGCTTATGGTCGGTGTATATTGCAAATATTCTCGTCGCAACTATGTGACTGAAGTAATTGATGGCTTTGTACACAGCCAACAGCTCTTTGTCGTAGGGGTTTTACTTCCTCTGTGCGTTACCGAGCTTGTGAGAGTAGAAAGCAAGTGGTTGCCAATCCATATATTTCCTTCGTTGAAGGACGGCGCCTATGGTAGTTTCGGATGCGTCTGTTATTATTCCTAGTTTTGCAGTTGGGTCGGGATGAGCAAGAAAAGTTGTTTGAGATAGTGATTCCTTACAGTCTTCGAATGCTCGAAGTAATTCCGGAGTCATGTCTATCGGATGAGACCCTTTTATTTTTGAGCCACTGAAGACGTCATTCAACGGTGCTTGAAGTTGGGCTGCGTTGGGAATAAAGCGACGGTAAAAGTTTCGCATCCCTAAGAAACGTCTTAGTTA
This sequence comes from Parnassius honrathi, assembly GCA_018247895.1. Classification (NCBI taxonomy): domain Eukaryota; kingdom Metazoa; phylum Arthropoda; class Insecta; order Lepidoptera; family Papilionidae; genus Parnassius; species Parnassius honrathi. The sequence continues at coordinate 4,353 of DWHP01008912.1, read as the reverse complement.
TTTGACGGTTTTTGGAACGGGTTATTGCCTGACAATTACGACTTTGGACTCAAGTGGTTTAGTACCAGCAGCTGACACGTGGTTTCCCAGGAACGTGACTTCTGGTTGGCCACGTGTACACTTGGCAGTGTTTACCACTACGCCGTACTGCTTTAGGCGTTCGAAAAGTTGCCGCAGATGGTTCTTGTGATCTGGAATCGACGATGGAAATACTAGGATACCATCTATGTATCCGTAGCAGAAATCGAGTCCTTGCAACACCTCGTTAATGAACCTCTGGAAGGTTTGTGCTGCGTTTCTTAAGCCATAGTTCATGAACGGAAATTCGTACAATCCAAATGAAGTCGTGATTGCTGTTTTCATGATGTCATCCGGATTGACAGCGATCTGGTTGTACGCTTGTGGTGTGGTGGAAAAGAGAGAACAGCCTGTAATATGTGAGAAGTCATGGATATGACGGATGGGATATCGATCAGGTACAGCTCTACTGTTAAGTGCTCTGTAATCTCCACATGGTCTCCAACTATCATCTTTTTTTCATACCATGTGCAAAGGAGAAGACCAAACGCTTTCCGATGTTCTGGCTATGCTGCTGGTGAGGAGGTCTGCGAACTCCTGCTTCGCAGCTTGCATGCGAAGTGGATCCAGGCGTCGAGGCTTACTGGCTACTGGAGGTCCTGGAGTAGTCCTGATGTGGTGCAGAGTGTCACGTTTGCATGGTTAGTGCGTACCTGGAGGGAGAGTTATCTCGGGGAATTTACGCAGTATTTGGTGAAATTCAGTTTCTCCGGTGATTGACCTCACCGAAGCGATGTCCTTCGTTGATGTGCGGGCTACGGTGTTGATCGAGAGAGTAGTGACATTGTCAACTAATCGTTGATTCCTGAAGTCGACGAGTAAAGGGTAGTGGCTGAGGAAGTCAACTCCAATGATCGGTCGAGTCACATCGGTTATAGTGAAATTCCATGTGAAATTCCGTCTCAATCCTAGATTGAGGTGTAGCGTTATCGGTCCGTAGGTGTGTGAATGTGTTGTTAGCAGCTATGAGATCATACTTGGATTTATAGCAGCATTTATAGCACGAGGAACTGCATATTTGATGTCCGATCACTGGCGAATAAACGGCCTGTTGAAGAGGGGTTGTCGTTAGCCGTTACTTGCGGCACCCCTGTAAGTTTTCCGCCTTGTAATTGCAAGGCTGCTTACACCTGTTTGCTTTGTGCCCATATGTGTAATGGTAAAAATAGTGCGGGTTATCCGGTGGAAACTTTTTGGGTCTAGTTTTCTTTGAGTTGGATCGCGACCTTGAGTGTGAGCGGGAACGTTGTTGCCTGTTGAGTTGAGTAGTAAGAAGTGCTGCTTGCCTAGTTAGGTCACTTATCTGCCTGGCCATAGTGTCACGGTGTTCCGGCGTCCTAGTAGAGGTGCTGGCAACCTTCGAGCTCACTGGTGCGATCTTGCACACACCCTATCTGCGAGTTCGGCTAGTTTCTCCAACGATTAGTCTGTTATAATATGATAAGCAATCACAGTTTGTACATTAATGGGTAAACGACTCGACCGTAATGTATTAACGATGTCTGATGCTGCAGATGCTCAGGCTAGATTCTGCAGGTGACGTAGGAACTGCGATGGTTTCCGATCTCCAAGCTATTCATGGTTGAGCAATTGCTGGAGGCTCCTCTCCTGCGATACTGAAATACGACGTATTAGTTCCGTTTTCAATGTTAGATACTTATCGGTTCTAGGTGGGTTAGTAATAATATTCTTAACTTCCTTAGCATAAGGAGGTTCTAGCGTAGCGGATTTGCGTCGGTCTAAGTGAAGCAAGTTACGCCACATATTCCCCCTGGCCAGACCGTAACTACGGTCGATAGTAATCCGTAAATCTTACTTTTCGGCCGCTACGCGTGATTTTCTCTTTGTTGGCTGGTTCCGTAGGGACTTTGGGTTCCGGTTCTTTTGTTTCTTTGGCCATGTAAGCTGGTTTAAGTCTGTCCGCTGAGACAATGTTTTTCTTTACCCTTATTTCTATGGTGAAGTACTTGGCTTGCCTATCTAGTACTTTGAAGGGTCCGTCGTACGGTGGTTTGAGTGGATTTCTGACGTGATCTCGGCGTAGAAAGACATGAGAGGATGTTTGGAGGTCACGTGGTATATAGAATGGCGTTGTAGTGCTGGTGTGCCATGCTGTTTTCTTGGGAGTGAGTTTCACCATGTAGGATCGTAGACGTGTTATGTACTCTGTGACGTCTGCCGTGGTGTAGTCGTCTGTTGGAGATAGGTTTTGGCCTGACAAGCTGAGAGTTTGGTCATATACAAATTCTGCCGGCGTAGCTTGTAGATCTTCTTTCCACGAGTTGCGGTTGCCCAAGAGAACCAGTGGAAGGGCTTCCGTTCACTGTGGTGAGTGGCACATGGTTGCCTCCTTGAGTTGACGATGAAGTCGCTCGATGATGCTGTTTGCAGCTAGATGATAGGCGGTTGTGCGCAGGTGGCGCGCACCAACCAACTTGGTGAGAGCCTTGAAGAAATGACTCTTGAACTGGCGTCCGCGGTCTGTAGTCATCAATGCAGGACAGCCGAATCGGGCTATCTTACTTAGTTCGAGTTTGGTGAGATGTGGTACGAAATGTCAACGCTAAAATGTTTTATTGTATTAACAGCCACAGTAACAGTTTATTGATGAATTAATTTTATAGTCATAATTATCGATCGAAGTACAGACTAAGAAGGTTAGTAAATCAAATTGAAACATATGACATCCCGATCTAGGTTTAATGAGGACGTGTCACCAGACCCCTGAAAATCGGGACGTCCTGCACAATTCGGGACACCTGGCTACACGAATGTGTATAATCTATGCTAGCGCCTTGCACTTTGTATGGAGTACCTGTCAGTGGACTTGCAATTTCCATTTAAGTTTAAATTACTTTTACTTTCGATTATTAGTTTGTTGTAGTGATTGTTGAGTTTGTTTATTTAAAATGCCAAAACGAACAAAAAATGTTAATGAGAGTCAAGCAGGGGTGTTAGTCATTCGTTTTTCGAGTTTACTTAAAGCGAAAATAACAAAATGGCGGAATAAATATAAAGTTAGTTAAAGTTACAGCCTATATATGTCCCACTCTTGGGCACAGGCCTCCTCTCATTTCTGAGAGGATTTTAGGGCAAGGAGTAGTCCGCCGCGTTGCCCCTGTGCGTGTTGGCGAACTTCACGTGTCTTCGAAATAATTTTTTTCTTATTTATCATACATGTAAGTTTCCTCATGATGTTTTCCTTCACCACCGAGCACGTGGTAAATCGGCACTTAATATTGCAATCAACAATTTTATTGATGCCGGCGGGAATCGAATCTGGTTCGCTCGCGTATTGTGAAATTTATAGCTAGCGCTTATCATCTGAGCTATCGCGGCTCCTTCACGGAATAAATATAAAATCATTAAATTTATTTTTCTTAATTTTATTACTTTCCCTACTTATTTATTTATTTGTTTATTGTAGTACATGGCTCGTAAGCTACTTAAAATTCAATGTACGTTAATGTGATTGTATTGCACCACACATACTAAAATATAATTATTTACTTATGTTTTGCGTGTATACGCTTGACAGTTTTTATGTCCGATAATGAGACACATCTTCGGTAAGAAAAAAAATACTCATAGTAAGCGTAATACATTACAAACGCGAGTGAAATAAATTAAACTTTTATAATTTTATTAGTAAAACTGCATTGGGTGAGATTTTTAAAGTTGATTTTAATCTAATAGTTCATTATAATTTTAAGTGCTGATTTAATATGTGCTGTGTTAAATGGTCCTAAGGAAACCTGCATGTCTGAGAAATAAGAAAAAATATATTTCGAAGACGTGAAGTTTGCCAACAGGCATTGAAGCACCTCTCAGAAATGAGAGGAGGCCTGTGCCCAGCTGTGGGACGTAAATAGTCTGTAACTTTTATCAACCGACAACACTCCTTGTTATGCTCGCTGTTATATATTTACAGGAGTACTCCGGAAACCTCGATAGCGTGAGTGTTAGGTTTAAAAGACCCGTGTTTTACCTGTGGCGTTTTCAGCAGATTATTCGTATCTAATTGTTAAAGTGTGTTGTCTTTTTTTAATTTAAGTCAATACATGTTTTAAAAACATCAAAATAGTTTGACTACTCAGTGGGCTCCGCAGTCATCAGTAAATTGCCAATTTTTTACAATTTTTTTTGAATTGAATAACAAATTAAAACAAAGAAAATATTAAAGTCTTATTTTCCTTGCTTTAATTCAAATTAAATTTTAATTACAATATATAAAATCACCAATAGTGATATATAATTAATCACTAATAGTGAAAG